>JAAAYG020035567.1:0-14208 GCA_009936455.2 Tomocerus minor
TCCTTCGTCACTCTGAGGACGGCTGCGGCCTGTGTAAAGTGCTTCGGAGTATAAACTACCACCTTTACCTTTACCTTACAAATGATGGTAACCTTTTATTGTGCCTTGATTGTTTTGTATCTTGAATTTTGTTTTTAGAGTTTTGCATCCTTGTTCTCTCTTAAAAAGCAATTCAATACTTTTGGTAGTAAAGGCGGAATATGTTTTCGTTTCGCAGCAATTTTTTTGTTTGTAAGTTCGTATATTTCTTTTTAGTTATTTTATGTACAGTTCTATGTCAGTCACTCGAAGGTGCTGCAACTGTAGGATTTGCTTCGAGCAAGTTAGGTATAAGTGGTTTTATTGCTTTGAAAGTTTCTGAAGTGAAGGAGTCCCTGAAGTTGTTATTTTATTAAGACCAATGTTACGCGGTTTACTGTTAAAACAGCGTCTATTTGTCAAAGTAAATATCTGATAGTCACGTACTTTCCCTTCTCTATGATTATTACTGCGCACTGAAGAACTGATACCTATCTATAGAGATCTTAGGAAAACGAATTATGTACTTGAAGTACTTCTATAATGCTAACATAGATGAATTAACATATGTGGTAAACAATTGTAGTATTATGTCTCCCAAAACAGAGCAATGCCCGAAAGCCTTTCCTTTTGATATAATATAAGGAAAGCTATTGGGTTTTTGGTATAAGATGTATCTACACAAGTAGTGTACGTACGTGTCTGTTTGGGAGTAGAATAAGATAGTCATGCTACTGTTTACTGCCTAAGGTTGCGTTTGCAGGCAATTTGATAACCGAAAATATAAAACTATGTAGGACGACTGTGTGTATTTAAGTACTTTCGAAGAGTCTGTCGTTACTCCATTCCTTGTATTTTGTATTAAATTCAAAAAAGTTCTTTCCCTGCTACAGACAGGGAGTTTCGACACTCGTGGCTACATTCACAGATTTCGCAGTGGACTTCAGGGAATCATTTTGATGAGAGTCGTGGAACATTCATGAGCCTGTAAGGCAGGACTCTGTGAGCTGGGACATTGGTTATCATGTCACATAGCGGAGCTACATTTTATTCATATATATATATCTCTTCCTATATGAGTGTATATATATAGTTTAAAGGAGGAGAGAGTCAGGTAAGCGATAGGGAGAGAGCCGGGGAGATTTTATGGAAAGGACTGTGATAGAAAACGTCATTAGAAGAAATTACTATTACCGAGCCGTAAGGACTAAAATTCTCATCCAGCGGAATGAGAATCGGATTCGGGAGCAGCGAAAGGCAGTCAGTCAGGCTCAAGTCTAAGCAGTTCACATCCGAATAGAACTATATAGGCATGGCTGAAGCTTCAAACAAGAACAAGGTTCAAGTATTCTTTAAGGCTGTTTTTGAGGTACGTGCAGGGCCATTTATGCTCCTTCAATGCGCACTGTTTTCGTCAGCACTCTTCAAGTCACAAACTTTATTGGTGTTCATTTCGTGCCAAGGATTTTAGCGATATTGTAATGCTTTTTTCCTTGGACCGCCAATGCTACCTACACAATCTGTTTACTGTCAATTGCAATTATGTAATTAACTCTTTGGAGATTTGAGTTCTCTAAACTCATGCTAGAACTTTAACTGCTCCTGATAAGTAGAGCCAAATGGAAAATTAATTAAGTCATGTTCTGCAAAGTGAAACCAACAAATACACATATGTTCACTTCAGTTGACTGCACACATCGATATTTTTTAGTAAGGAGGGAGTCATCGTTGTGTGTGTCAACACCATTAAACTCTCGAGCCTTAGCAGTTTTTGTACAAGTCATCATCACAACCTTTTCAACTACGATTTGCTTAATTAAGTATTAAGTTGACTGGATGAATTTTCGTTAACGTAACTGGAATGACGGTAAATTGACTTTAGGAAGCCCAAGTCATGTCCTGTCTGCTACTAAAGATAACATGGTAAATAAATCTCAGCCAAAGTTTTCAAAATGATTGGGAAAGTTACGTCGTCTTTGTATAAGTGCATGTATATCCTTTTGTGCGAAGTTCTCCAAGAGAATTGCATGAACAACTATAAGTATAGGTAGTAATTTTCCTGACTTAGTACTTATGTTATTACGTGCAGGATGTAAATGTAGCTCCATAGTTCTACTTCCTATTAATGCTTAACATGAATTGTAATCAATAATGTGCTGTGCTATAATGTGGATAGTAGTGGGCACAAATAATTCAAACTGCCGACAACTTTAATCGGAACAGTAGTACCTGCGACTTGGATTTAAGTCTTTTTAGACTACCCTCTCAAATGTTAGAAATTTTCAATTGTCATCTTAGGGCATCGTAACCTTATGCTAACTAATCCTATTTCAATGTTTTTGACGTGATATATAGTAAAGAAACTTGAGAACTTTCGAGTTACTATTTACTATACATTTCTATACAGCATGGACCTATTTACTTGCGTGGGTAGGCAAATAAGACAGAGAGGGATGTACCTCAAGCACATTCAACATTGATATTATTATTAGGCAGGCTCTGATATTATTGTGTACACTGCATGGACATTGACATAAATACCACTAATTAATAAACTCTAATTAGGAAGGAATCTACAAAATATGTACAAAATCAAATGTGAGATTCTCTACTTACACGCGATGTCTAAAAGTTATCTTCTTCATCCCAAACCAACCTGACAATAGCTTTGGGAAACTTTTGTGTGAGTAAAATTAGGATGGCTCTAATTTAGGAGATAAAAAACTTGGGAACAACAACAACAGTATTTAACAGACAACTTTTCCGTTGATGCTTTTTGGAATCCTTAAGAGCTCTCTTTAAAATAGGGTTTTGCAAGGCGGAATAAAATGTAGAAGACCATATCTACTTACACGAGTTGGCATTCACTTTGCAAATTGTATTACGGGAAAGGGTAAAGGAGAGGTGATGGAGTCGCTACTTTACCTAATTACTTCAGGAGTGCTTAGCATTTAGGCAAAATAACGGAGAATTCATTTGAAAGTATAAAATGCGGACATGTCGCACGCTATTTTCCTAGCATTGCAAATTGCAACAGTTCTCTGACGGGGAAAACTGTTGTCATTTCTTCCGCTCGTAATAAGTAAGAGTGAAAGGCAGGTTACATGCGAGTGAGGGAAAGTAAGAAAGAATTTCCATTTTCGGATTCTAAGGGAGGCTCTAACCGAAATTAGTCTTCATGCATATCTAGTGGCTTAACTCAAAATGTAAAGCGTTGTGTGTGTCGCTCGTCTCTCTCTGTGCCAAAAGATAAGCGACTCCAAATCCAAAGCCAGCAAGCCGAGGCAAACAGCCAAAGGCGAGCAATTTATGTGAAATTTATTAGCACCCAACCTCATGCAACACCATTAGTTGAATTCATTAAAACCTCTTCCTCCCTCTCTCTCTCTCTCTCCTTCGTCTCTTCAATTTAGTTTCCTCTCTTCTAGGCACTGTTGCGAATTAATTTTATTATAGAATAAGTACAATTATTATTTATACCTCACTGTCATCATACGTGAACTCTTCATTTCCTTTTACAAAACGACCACAGCATAACATTAGCAGTTGTACAATCCATTGTCGACGTTTTGTAAAGCAGCTGACTATGTCCATTCGCAAGCTTCTTTTTGTGTACAAATTCTTTTTCGTTATCGTAAGACCATGTTGGACTGATCTGTATAAATTCTTGATGTGGTATTATGAAAATTCTTGTAATTAATTTATTCATCCATTTGCTTTAAAAGGCATGCCTTTTCGTTTCTGATGCTAATCACTACTTCACTAGTCAGAGCAGGCGTGTTTGTAATTTACGTACTGTGGTATAATGGATTTGAATTTCCGTTATTTTATGCATGATGACAGGCAATTTTGATATGTAGTTATGTATCAAATACTAAATACAAGTAGAGGAGGAGGAGACATGCAATCAACTCCAGGCTTCTTGTCCATGTAGCTATTTGCTTTCTATTAGCCTTGATGATTTCCTTTTGCCAGGCGAGCCTTAAATTTTTGTCTTTCAAGGGAGTTGAATATAATATTCCCTTGAGACTGCTTTGAACATATGCATACATTTTATCTATATAATATATGTTTAACATTCCACCACTACCATATAGCAGAATAGTGTGTAATGTATTACGGTAGTAATACGTAAAGTACGTACACGTGGACTATTTATTGCATACATTTACATAACTGCGTAGTTAAATATATAGCCCTTTGCAGGTTTCTCTAAAAGCTTCTACTCAGACTACTGCATCTGTTGTCAGTGTGTGTCTAATGATGGCATGAACTTAGCTATCGAAAAGGTTCTGCGTTTAGTAGAGTGCGGCTACAAAAGTAGAACTACGCACGGTAAAATTGCCCGAACTCTGTCCATGTAAATGTTACTTGTAATAAAAAGGGAAGACAAGGATAATAAGACGTAAAAGTAATGAGTGTTGCAGACTGGGAATGATTAAAAGTCGAGGTCGTCCTCTGAGTGTGGGGGATGAACTCCTTTTTCCCACTAAAAATGAATACATGAAAAGACTGGAGATTTCAGCAGTTAAAAAGTTTGTTTATTATAGGAGTGTGGACACTGTTTTTCACTACTGTTCTGTCTTTTCGATAACTATGGAAGGGCTCTAAAGAGTTTCGACTTGAAGCAACGCTATTTAGTCACAAAGTCAGAACACAACTTCAAATTAATAACTCAGAGAAATTGTGGTAGTTATGTCTTATTATTTTCAGTGAAAAATAGTTGTTTCACGTGGAATTGTTTTTTAGTAGTCGACTCCTTTTTGTAAAACCCCGTTCTACAAATGAAGGCAGGGTATTACTGTAAAAACAGTAAGGGATAAGCGCTGTCTGTGCATGCCAACTAAAGATCAACTTTAAAAGCTCACTCTCTAAACTCTCCTACTCAAATAATACTTCAGAGTTTTGACCATGGGTAGTTACAGACAGGCTTTGAAGAGTTTGATCACCATTTTATGAATAGAAATTTTTGAATAAAAGTTTTGATGTTCACCCTCAAACAATTTCTCTTCCCTTTTTCTAAAGACTCTGGAGAATAGTCTGACCTAACAATATAGCTGTCTATTGAGCCGTTTATTTCCTTTCAAAAAGGTAGGCAGCATTCTTAATTATGTTTCTGCTAGCAGGGGCTTAAACTAAAATGGAACATTATACTAATATGCTGGAAAGAATACAAACAAGCCAAGTATATATAGTAATAGAGACTCATCAACTTCAGTTCCAAACCACCGTTTTCTACTTTATACAAACTTTTGGCAATATCGTGCCTTGTGTACAGAATACTGTGAACTGAATCTATAAAAAATATTGGGAAAAATAATAGTAATTGATCCTCTTGTAATCCAAGATTTTGGAAGAATGCTAATTACGTCCATTACATCTATAGCGTGTTTGATTCAGTAGTATATATATTTTATGAATATTAATTCCACAACTAATCGATTGCGTCTCTACATAAATAAATAGGACGGAAATAAGAGGATTTGAAATGCAAACAGGCAATATAGCCCTTTGCTGTAGAAATTTATTTTATTATATGCATTTATTCTTTGCTCATCCTATGCTAACTAATATCTGTGAGAAATAACTGTCTAATCTCCTCCCGTTTATCTGAGAAACTATGAAAGACAACAAGAAGTTTCCAACATAATGTGATTATATTGGAAGGAAATTTCTTTTGTAGTCAGAGTAAGTGTATGCCATCAAAATCGATTTCTTGTAAGGCATTCTGCAAAAAATCACTTCCAACAAAGATTCTTTCGTTCTTTCGCAACCAGCTTTCTTTAATCCTTTTATGACTACTTATCTATATGTCGTCTGCACGCGTGCCTAGATTGTATAGGCGAAGGGCTGATAGTCATAAGCATACACAGACATATGACTTAATTTTTCATTTGTGTACCTTGATTTGCTAAAACTTTTCTTATATAATATTAAGTCCTCCAAGCAGCATCAGCACATCTTTAGAGCAAACAAAAACCAATTCGCTTGGTATTTTTAAACCACTTTAAAATCTACCACACAAAAATCGTGAAGTTATTTCTTGAAGAAGGATTTGCAATCTCCTTAAGGAGTACTGGGGATTTTGAGTTAGTAGATTATATTGTGCGATAGTTTAAAAATATTGTGGTGCAAGTACAAATAACGTAACCCTATTTCAAAATACACACTAAAGGAGAGTGGAGTTCAACAGTGTATAGCCATTGTCCATGCACGTTCCATTTTACTTCTCGCTACTGTTGTCGCAGGTTTTTTGAAGTGTAAAATCGCAAAATCCTTATTCCGACATTTTGGGAAAGCGTAGAGTTGCGAAATAAAGTAGAGAAAAAACTCGAGGGCACCTTGAATTGAGGGTCACACAACTATCTTCTAAGTGTACCGAAAAATTGAAAATACATTTTTCCAATGCATTATCCCCACCCCATAAAACCCCAAATTTTTCTAATATACAGTTATATTTTTGAAAATGTTGGTAAAGGTGTCCTCAAAAAATATGGGACAATTTCAAAAATGTGAATCTCATTGCTCTACTTTAAGCTGTTTTGCTTATATCAGGATTTTACAAAGTTACAACCTATCCTTAATAAAATGATCTTACTAGGCATTCTAATGTATACTGGAAAACAGCAATCCTATTTTATAAATGATGGAGCTACAAAAGGTAAAGAAAGTATTGGCAATAAACTCGACGATAATATCATCAAATGAGAACTTATTACATCCATAATGGTAAGAAGCGTGCGTATTTTTTGTTAATATGTCAGGTATAAGGCTTAGCTGTCACGATAACCCTATAATTATACATTGACTGAGATTAATCAATAGAAAATAGTTTATGTATACGCATTAACTTTCTTAGGGGGGTTCGGAGGTGCGGTGGGTACGAAAATAAAATGCTGACGACTACTAACTGTCCTGTTCTCATTTTATTTTGAAAAAAAAAAGGTTTATAAGCATTCGTGTGATATTTGATTGGGGGGAATAACAAAGCCAAAGAACTGCTAATACTGCCATTGCCCTTGAAAAGACAGTTCCTCTAGCATATCTTTATTCGATACTTCTGAAAGAAGATGAAGAAAGAAAATGAAGAATGCCCTTCAATTTCCCCACTGTATTTCGCTCAGGAAAATCATTTTAAAAGATGAGGATCTTTTAGAAAGCTTTCTCTTTTCCGTTTCTTGTTAGGATTTATTGGTTTGTACAGCAAAACACTTTTAGTGGAATAAATACTCCAGTCAGATCGGTTGTTGGAAAAGCTTCATAAATTGCCAAGGGCCTACTTTCTCGCTAGATTTTGTCATGCAGGCAGGGCAGGGCGGGCAAGGATATGGAAGCGGAATATCCGCAAAGATTTTCTTGTCATACATCCGGCTGGATTGACTTTTCTGAAAAATAAAGGGCGATGTAGAGTTTTTGTGGTAAGAAAGGGCAAGTCGATTGCTCGTTGTATTTAAATAAGATATGAATAAGTGTACGATGGAATATCTAAGCTAGCTCTGCTCTAAAGTATAAAGGCATGTCGGATCAAGTCAAAAGAGTTGATGTTAAAAACGTAGGAGCTACTCTTCTAGAAATATATTTGATCATGGTTAAAGACTGCACGCTCCATTGCATCACGTATATCCGCCTGTTATCCCAGCTTATTTGTATTCATCTGAAATAGACAAATAGGAAATTGGACTTCAGACAGGAGAAATGTAGAAGCTTTTTCTGCTCCGACACTGAAACTGAATATTTTTATCGTGGGGCTTCAGGTAGTATGCCAATCCCTAATAAAGAACTACTACGGAGGCAGGATCATTTTATGCAGCCGAATACAAATGCGTGTTTGCGTTCTTCCTATACATCAGATCAGATTCCTCTATAGTCCTCACATTGCAACACCCACCCGTCCTCCACAGAATAAAGAGATCTACTATTTTGCTAGTCGTTGAATCTAGAGCAGTGTCTATCGTGAACGAACTACAACTAAATTAAAATAGGTAGCCAAGCCTTAGGAAGACAACCTCATTCTAGCTTCTAGTGCGGCAAGAAAATGTGGCAAAAGCGAAAGTAATCTTTTTGATGATTTCAGCAGTTTTCTCTATTCACTTCAGATAAACCAGAACTTCATGCGTAGCATTTAATCAGTTTTCCAATCCTAAACCGCCAACCAACGCTTCTCTTTGCTCCGTAAGCATCAATGACCTCCAAAGACCACTTATCAAATCTGACAACTTCGATATGTACCTCTTCTGCCCTAGTACCTATAGTTCAACATTCATCACAAACAACCTGAAGTCTAATTACACTCAGCTCCACCATCGAATTAATTTTCTCTGTGTACCATATTCCAGCTCCTTTTAATTAAAACAAAATAAGTGAGAAAACCAAATGCAGGTATTACTTACCTGTGCTTTAAAATGCACGGGAAATTTTATTATCCAATGTACCTAGCCGAAGGCTCTTCAAATGGGATTAACTTTGAAAGGGGGCATTTTAGCCTGCTCTGTTGGAATGACGTCTGAGGAAATTTTCGTAACTAGCTACTCAAAATAGTATAAACTGCAATTGCAAACTTAGTTTGTTAGCAGTTTAGTTGTAAAGCTTACAATTACAATTGTTCTCCATTTTTGAGAATATGTTGTTGCCGAAAGTATTGCAGCATACCATTTTTATTTTTGCTCTTTGGCCTACTACGTCTTAAGATGATGAGAAGTTTGTTATTGTAAACTTTACGTCTTTAAACGTAACTATTGTTAGAAAACTAATACGAAATTAGTGTCAATGCCAAAGCTAAAGAAAAGAAGTAAAAGAACTATGTATATAAACAGTTCGCATTTCTGGTTTTCCTTGTAAATACTTTTATAGCAGTTTATCATTATAATACACTTACTAGCTTCCAACCAGCTCCAAAATCAAACTAACTTAACGTCTTCAAGTGGTTTACCGAACCAATAACTGATTGGTATGTGGCATAAAGTGAGTAAGCATTATGATGATGCATTGTATCTTTCCTTTTTATCATTATTTTCCTGTGTGGTCATTGCATATTTATTCTGAAAATAAAATGCTAAAGGATGTTAGAGGCAAATTGCGTTTATTTTGCATCTCATTTCGTATAATAGATTTTAATTATTGCTGTGTACGAACTACGAAGTGACAAAGTTGGTGCAGTTGTTGAAATATTTTCTCATCGAGTAACTCTTACGTACTGCTGCCATTATGTCACTCAGTATTTAGTAATTTAACAAAAATTCGTTTGATTCAGTTTTGCAAATCAACTTGTTTTAATCCTTTAAGTTTATAAAATGCAGTCACATTAATTAAATTGACTATTACGTGGTCGTTTGTGGGTTACTTGTTTGGTTTGATAGAGCCCAATATATTACTTCCGGTAACTCACTGAAGACATTTTTGAAAGGTTGAATAGGACATAAAATTATAAGGATAAATGAAAAGGGTTAAAGATAGAAAGAAATTGATTTAGCCGTCTCGGTGTAAATAGTTGAAGATAACTTTTTAAGCTAAAGAAGGAAATATTTGTATATCAGTAGAACTTTCACGAAATCGATGAAAGAGAATAGAACGCGAACAACTGAACATGTTAAATTACTGAGTTTATTTGAAAGTGGAAAAGTGTGGAGTTTCAGCTGTCGACTGGCGGTATCAAGCTGGAGTCAATCAGTGACAATCGCAATAGCGCTTGAAATGTTGCTTTTCAAGGACTTGTAGATTTATGTACATCAGGGTCAAATGTAATTTAGGGTTCATCGTTTCAAAGCTGTCTTCCACATTTACTGACGATGACTTTGCTGGTGAAGAATATCTGTGAGCTCTATGGGGGATGGATATTAAGCTGCCTAACACTTCCCTGTCACTGTCAAGCATTAGGACTAAATTACATGGTTTTGAGTATACTCTCTATGCATAAACAGAGCGCCTTGTTGTCTGTGAATTGATACTTCAGAGTATAGGCACCCGCACACCTAACTGGGAAGAAACATGATAATGCTGATAAACATAAAGAATAGGAAGACTTAGCTACGCTTCGGCAATCCTTTTAAATTCCTTTATACATAGCAATCAATAATAAATCAAGTCTTTACGTTCCAGGTTTATATAGCTATCAGGAAGAGAAAGCGTCTTGAACCGAAAGCGGGAACACAGATAATTTAGCAGCCCGTATTGAAAGCCATTCTACACTTAGCCACTATATAGTAACACCTAGTTGACACTAAATAAATTCTTGGGTTCCTCTTAACCTGGTTCCGAAATCGTAAAAAACAATGCTTAATAGTGCAAGCATATTTCTATTTCCTTCTCAACTGTCATGGTGGTAAGACTACCGCGATTTGAACTGACATCTTTCCAAGCAACATGATAGTTGTCCATAGAGTTGAGGATTTTATTAAAATTCTAATTATACTATGTTTATTTCCTAATGTAATCATAATTTTATATAACTAAATACATCTTTGTGCAAGTCCTGCTGCTGACAGTCATGACTTAATTACTTTATGTTCAGGAATTTTACGAAAACTTTCCCAAAAACATCATATATAAAACATCGTATTCCTCGGAATGCAATCTCCTTCTCAATTTAGCTCCCTGTATGGGGTCGTGATTCGTCAAATGGCAAAATTGGGAATTTTCTTTTCCTTCACAGAATTCATAGTTAAAATGTCTAAAAAAGAAATCTAAATCAAATTAAGTAAAAAAGTAAACTTGATTCCATGGAAAGTGGAAGAATTTCACTTACAATACAATGATAATAGCATTAACTTCTGCAGTAGAAAGGTATCAAAAGTGCAAGCTGAAAAAAGTCATTGTCATTGTTATCCACTATAAGGATATGGAAAAAGAGTTCAAATGAAAAGCTTGGTGTGCAATTCAATGGCGTAGTATTTCCTGCCTACTAAAATTGGATGTGTCATTTCTTTGAATTTAATCTTAGTTTCTGACTTCAAACTGACTAGAAATGGAAAGTATAACTTGCTGTGCACTTTTAGAAAAAAAGTGGGTTAAAGTCTTTCATTAAGACTTATCATTCACCCGTGGAAAATAAAGTGCTTTCGAGAGTCTAGATCTTTCGTGAAGGGAAAGAAGAATGGCTTTTTCATAGACCTCATCAGTTTCGTGTTCACCTCTGTGTTCTTAAGCTCTCCATCCTATTGTAAGGTATAACAGTAGGTTTCCTTCACTCTGCTCACATTCAGAATGAATACGTTCACATTACACGCTCAATTATGTTTTGTCTTAGTCTTCAGAGAATTAATATTTATCTTATGATTATTTTCTTTTTCAAGTCTGTGACTGCGATGCTGAGTTTTTACTTGTGAATACAATTGAGAATTGATTTCACACATGGCTGGCTGAGTTGTGAAACGTTACTAGATATTATTTCTTATGATAGACATAGCCACGGATATTTTCTATTTCCTTTAGAAACTTTGGTTGTATTTTCTTTTTGGAAACTTGGGATATGGATGTTTTCTTTTGTGGTGCTTTTCTATAGTTGTATTTTCACTCTACTGATGCAACTTAGGTTCACTAGTATATGAAATGAATTTTATATATTACCACAGTGTTCACAATTTGCTTAGGTTTACTATAGCCACACTGCCAATTACTTAGAAAAAAGTATTAATTTATTGGATGTATGAAAGTACCTCGTGCTTTCGAAAAGGGAATAAGGAGAAAGTTGCTTTCTCTGAAGCACTACCTAAATGCCGAGCTCTGAGTCAGCACAAAAGAAAATAAAGATGGTATTATTCTATTTTCTGATGTTGACGTAGGTGTTTGAATCCTAAAATAAAACAGCATTACTAGAAATGAGATATCCTGGAGTGGTTCTATAAGGGCCTTCCATATTATTTGTTGTTTAATCTTCATTGGTGGAGGTATGTGAATAGAGAAATCCTAAGAGTCATATTTCCTATCCCACTAATTAAGTAGACAAAGACCGTGTTTGTAATATTTGAACAAAAAGAATTCTCTGAACTGTTGATTCAAAGCTATTACGTTCACACTCAGTGGACTACTGATTAGGTTTCATAAAGATAGAATTTGCGCACTAGGAATTCTTGATGTATTTCTATGTACATTTATTTGAACCCTTTTCCATTTTGCGTACATGGCCATTGTTTGTGTACTATAAAGTGTCTTATACCGTTGATATAAACATCATCATGAATAGTTGTGTAGCAGTTTTCTACGTAGAAATTAAATGCGCACCATAAAATGATGATAAAAGTAACTATTCCTGGAATAGGGTTCCCAATAGCCAGCTTTTATTATTGAGAGAAAGGAATTCGAAACAGAATGGCACGCTGTGTATTTGTATAGAGAGATAAACTAGAGAAATGAAATGACATGAATACTGAAGACGAGGATCGAGTTAATTCAACCAAACTAACGACTCCAATCAATCTATTGTCTCTATACTGAATAATATATTATGTAGAACGACATGTGCAAACAAAAACGACCTACGCTTCACTTTCACAAAGAGAGATAGGGTGAGAGAAAATTGAAAGAGACATTGATAAAACCTGCTGAGCTTATAAACTTGTTTTTATTCGGGGGGTTTGCAATTTCGGGTGGGCGGTATTGAACACAGGGTCCCGAATTGCGAAAGCCGAAAACATGTTTTCATCATTTACTAAATAAGTTTGTGATATACGAGAGGAAGAAAACATTTGATACAGTGTAGCACAGTTCAATCTCTAATTATCTCTAATTGACGTAGTACTATAATGCTGTACTGGGCCTATATAGTCCTTTCAAACACATGTCGATACTTTAATGATTATAGCCGTAACATGTTGATGGATTAGCCGTAATCTGTTGCTAGGAATGGGGATGCAGTTTTTACACTCGTTTAATATAGTGATTGAGAGAAGATAAGCTGGCACACAAAAAAACATTTATGTGCATGTTTTTTACAAAGAGAGCGCATTTCACCTCCGTACATGTGTGGATTGCATGCAGGGAATGTTTGCATTTTATTATGTAGACAGTCGTAAAATCAAAAGTGAATGAATTTTAGATGGAGCCTAGTGAATAGTGGAATAGTAAATATGTGCATTACGTGGTTTTGCTTCATGTTCAGTTGATACTTGATTGTGTGTGGGGAAACCAGAATGGAAATTAGAATTTTACATATCCTGTCAAAACTCAGACTGTTACAGTGCACGTTGAATATAGATCCACTTGAAATCCAATACCTCCCCTCCACAACAACAACTTTATGGAAAACGAGTTGGGAATTATTCAGATCGGAGCTTGAAAAATAGGATAGCTACGTAAATGAAATCGCTGGACGATTTGGTGGTATCCACAACAGAAACATATAATAATAGCCATAGCTAGTGTAGTCCTCTCCTTTTACATTCAAGATAGTACCAAGCATTCTTGCCAATTTCCTCTATACTGACTGGTGATATTCATAAAAAAGAATTCCGTGTGAACTGGGTTTATGTACTTATAATTCTTGCCCATGTACAGATAGAATTATTTTCTGGTTCACTCGTTTCTATTAAAATGGGAGATTTGTATAGAAGAAAGGCCATGTACTCTTATAAATAGTTTCGCTAGTTTCGATCAGAGCTTTTATTGCTTCGCTTGTCCCTTTACTTTGAGCTGCCCTTTCTTCTTTACAGTGTCCAGTTCAGCCACCCATAATAAACGACTGGAAATGATTTACGCATTTCATTTTCTCTGGTGCGGCAGGTTGTAAAATGTCACAGACTTGACCACTACAATTTATTTATGGGCTAACAGGGTTGCAGTGCGGTCTTTCATCTTCTAAAGCTCTTCTTTCACTTTCCCTCTTACCCTTCTCTTTAGTTAATCACCTACAAACAACTCATATTATATCTGCACTAAAACAAAACTATTATTGTCCATGGCTCTTCTACTATACAGTCAATATACGACAATACATAAATGTAGAGATGTTAACCAACTGCGTTTCCTGCTCCTCGATATGCATGTCTTTAACCACAATGATATCAGTTATACTACTAACATATAAGCTACTGTGCAAGGCAAATAAAACCACACTATGCCTGACTGACTGAACTTCTGAACTGAATTCTACTTTCGTGCAGCACAATCATGCATTACTTCAAAGGACTAATAAGAGTTGTAATAAGCACATAATAAATACCCGGAATGCAATGGAATGGCTTCTCTAATTAAAATGAA
>JAAAYG020035578.1:0-14207 GCA_009936455.2 Tomocerus minor
TTTTTCCATTTAATGCAATCTGGAATGAATCAATTTACTGAATACTTCACACAGTGTAAAATAAAAATGCTAACGACATTAATCATCAAGGAAATAAATATGTCACTGACCAGAGCCAAGTTTATTCAATTACTATTTCGAAAATTGAGTTCAGAGATAACACGGCATTTAATATCCACATAAAGAAATAGATAGTGCAGAAATAGCATAGCCTGGACTTTAATTATAATTAGCTAAAAGCCTTTTAGGGTTATAAGGTATGAATAAGTGCCAATGTCCAAGGGAATATTTTCACCCGTGAGTGAGTGAGTAATAATTATTTCGCTTAGCCTCGATTTCACTGAAAGGGTTGACTCTTTGGGGACATAATAAATAGTCTTGTTTCTTGGCTTAATTACAAAACATAAAAGTGATTACGTGGTTTCATTAAGCATAGCCATTCCATTCCGTGTTAATTGGAGAATTGAATTTCTGCTTGCTTGCCAGAAGATCTTCTCTTGTCGCATCGTATTAGTTAACTGAAGAAGGTAAGTACCTAGTAGAGATGCAGAACTCTCTTCCTTTGTTTCTGACGGCAGATTTCGCTTTTTCATTTTTCGGCGTCATGCTTCTATTTATGCTGAATGTTTAGTGCTTGGTCGTTACAAAAATTGAGATTGGTTATTAAAAAGTCTCTAGTTTCGGTACCAGGCGGTTGGGAAAACAAAATGAGATTACATAGAACAGGATTGAAAGGAGTGAGACGGCATGTAAATGCGATAAATTGATTACGTGACCATTAAATTGAACTGCATGAAGATGTGACCTTTTAAGTGTCTTGAGAAAATATGTGGTTGGCAACTTCTTAAGTTGCTTGTATTATTATGACAGAGATCTAATAGTATTATATTATGTGTCTATGCGAAGTGAGATTAGGGAGGAGGAGTGTTAGTTTACAAGTGCGATGGAAGATGAGTTTTGCGTCTCATGTAAATTGTCTGGTGATAAGGATGTAAATAAATTATGAGGAAGTCTGAGCAGATAAAAATAATAAATAGGCGAGTGAGTGTGAGACGAAGTTTAGAGGAAAAATGTGGGCATTTATTTGATCTCTTTTGCATTCAACAAAATGCTAACTTGATAAACAAGTGAGCTCATTCTGAATTATAATCCAACAAACACTTAGAGATATAATATTATTTAACAATAACAAGCAGGAGCCATTGTTGGCCGTTTTGTATTATTTTCGTCTTTAGGGTTGTACACTACCCAAGCACACGTTTCAATAATAAAAAATACACAATATTCATCTTTACAGTACTAAGATCATAATGAACCCCATTGTATCATGTACGTATGTTATCTACCTCTAATCTTGTTTGCATTTTTACTAGTTTTTGTAAGCATTGAGTTTTAATCTGCAAATTGTAAACATTTGCACTGGCTGGTTCTCCTTTCAAGTCGTCTCCAGATATTCAGCCCTCTCTCTCAAGTACGCAGTCCTTTACTCAAATCTGTCGATTCGACGTGAATTCCTCTTTCATAACATTTAGTACTCATTAAAAACAAAGTCTACAGACTGAGGGGTGTCCGCACGACGTACGCACATTACGTACATAGTTACTTAAACTTTTACAGATGAAGAAGGGCAGACAGACAGCCATTGGAGCTCTGAAATTCCATTTACAGTACAATAAAAGATTCCTTGTCACTCCTATACAACAAGAAGACCTAGCTACTGCACGTAAAAGGATTTTCAAACCCAACTGTCAATATCATCTCATCTGCACAGTACTTAGTCATAAAATACGTACAAATTAGTGTTTTTGGTATATGTCTGCATGATGTTGCGCTTAAACGCGATTGAAATGTAATTTTGAGTGTGGCTTCATGTGAAAGCAAGTACAAACGGAGCTATGTATGTACCTAGTATGTATCTATGCATTTGTCGTTAGTAAAAGTATACCTCTAATACAAATACCTTGTTTTTATTTACATGTATGTTTGTATGTATGTATGTATGTATCATGTAAGTACGTGTGATCAGTTTGATTTCTGTATTCATTAAAACTATTTATCATTAGACTATAATCATAAAAATGTGACAATACAATAAATAATCCGTCTGTCTCATGTTTCTGTTCTGCTTGTGTAACTTTGTCGTGTATTTTTGTCTTGTCGCTTTCTACATTACATGAATTTACAACCAAGAGAAATAGATGATTGTAGTAGTGCTTTTTATTTATATCTGACGCTTTGTCCATTACTTTGTGAAACAAAAAAAAGAAGCGGAAAAAGTACATCCATATTTGCTATTCTCAATAAATATATCTTTAGACTAGCTAGGTAGTTCGTTGGTGTAAGTACTTTGCATGCAAACGTTGTCATAGGGCAATCAAAATAAAAATAAAAATTTACTGAAACTGGAAAAAAAGAAGGAAAGTAAATATTTGTCGTTTGGTTGTTGGTAGATTGGAGTTTGGAGCATGAGAGAGGAAGATGGTTGGAGAGCTGAAGATGTTCGGAGTTAAATTTGAGGGTCGGAGAACCAAGACCGTGACTGTGACTACAATAAATACGAGTACGACGACGTTACTTATGTTTAATACATGTGACTCTGGGAGTCGACACACACTGACTGACATCTGACCTGACACATTGGGTAGGTACATATTTTTCTCATATTTTCATATTGGTTGTATGTTACGTTATGTATAAGCAGTCAGGATAAGAAAAAGGAATGAAAAATGCACCTGTAGCTCATCATCCTGTTTTCACCATCCCTCTCACCAAGGAGCTAATTAAAATTAAATCCTTTTGTTTTTGCGGAGAAGTTACGAGATGGTGGGTAGTGATAGTGTGATGCAATGGCTTTTCATCATCATACATGTACAACAGACAAGTAACCACGTACGCGCCCATTCTAACTCTCTAATAATATTATAGTATATGTATGTAAATCTGTAATTGGTATTCTAATGTAACAATGCTAATTTAATTGTATGTCATTTAATAACAACAATAACAACTGCCGTTTAGATTTAAGTTAACATTTTTTCATCATTTTATAAGAATCCGAACAAAATATCTGACATGAGTCTATTCATTGTAGTTGTCCAGTGATGATTGCCATTACATGACAAATACGATATTTTAATTTTAGCATTATTAATGTTAATTTTAGTACGTTATTATTAGTATTATTATTATTTTTGTTTCTCATTGAACTTTCATGAATGAATTGATAACTTAAAATAAATCAAAGCTCTTACCCAACTTTATCTTTATCATCACTAGATTATTTAGGTTGGCGCTTGAAAAAACGCTTTCTGTGGATACTTTTTATGTATGTATAGTATGTTCATGTTCTGTACACATATTATGTCATATTTCCTTTTATTTTGCCGTATTTTCTATATAACATCCTCATAATTACACACAGATGAAAATTACACGGCTGTTTTGTCTCGCGTTGTACACAGTATATAAATACAGGTCTGATATACAGTCCTGCATATCCTTTAGTTGAATTACAATAGTCTATTGTATTTTAAGACAGTAGAGCGTATAGCACGGCAGCAATGAATTGTAGATTGCACTTGCTCATTTTTTGGTAAGCTATCGTGGTATGTTATGTAACTTATGTATGTGCTAATATAATATGTAATTAATTAATAAGGAAGAAATAATTAGTATGATCGCTTCCACTATGGAAATAAGGCTCTCTTCGGAATTGCAAATTGCAACTGGTGGATTTCACTTTCATTGGACGAGGATGTGAACATGGAATACAGACAGTAAGTACAAAGGGTTAGTTAGTGGCTAATTATTATTTTGGCTTACAAAAGGCTATCTCAAATCTAAGGGCCAACCAAAAACTCAGAATACTGTTCAGGGAAAGTTATCAGAGAAGAGGATTATGATTGTGTTTTCATTGTCAGAGGCTGTAGAAAAATCTAGAGTCTATCAAATGAAAAGGAATCCAAGAAAGAATAATAATAAATGCAAGGTAGGACGCTATAATGTAAATGTCAAATGATGGCATGGCATGGCAGGGCAGTAGGTAGTAAGAAAAACAACCAGTACCTACCTACAATCGTACAGCACAAACATACAAGCTAATAAATAGATTTCTTTGACTACAGGTACTAATTGTGAGTACGTACTAATTAGTATTAGGACCTTAATCAAAGGTGCCACCCATCTATACCCTAGAGAGCTTATAATTTACTGATATGATAAAATACAAATCAATTGGGTAGAGAATTCAAGACAACTGGTGGATTTACTCCGAATGCTTCTTGTCCGAACAAGGTACATACTCGTGCATACTCTTTTAATATACAATGGACTAGAACTTTTATTTTGGAAGTGCATGATAATTTGACAATAATAATTAGAATATCAATTTAAATACAATTCTATGCCGCTACTTAATACTCGGTGAGTGTGTTTGTGGTGATGTGATATTAACTGATTGTAATTAACGTTGACACTTGATACTGAATCAGTGCGCGCAGTTGTGTGGTTGTATTGAACAAGAGCTAATTGTATCTACGTATGTTTAATACTAATTTAACTACATAACTATATATTATGTTCTTCTGTATTCCATTATAATGCTAACTAATATGTATGTATGTATTTAGTACAGATAAGTAAGTACTATTCGACTCTTGAGCTAGAACTTAGCAGAAATAGAAGATATAACATTTGTTATTTTATTTGGTGTATTGTATTGTATGTAAAGTAGTATATAAGGTACCTAATTTGTGAAGTGAGACTGACAATGAGAAAACTAACGAAGATCGACACGGATACGTACAGACAAAGTAAATATCTAAACTACGGAATATTTTATAACAATATCTAATTTTCATTATGTCGACTCGGTTCGAGGATTTGACTTGATTGATTGGTTTTTTTTGGATGATTGATTGGTTGGGATATATCGGATGTTTGGTTGGTTGGAGTCGGGTGTTTCTTTGGAAAGGAGTGCTATTCATTTATCAATGGAGGATTGTGCAGCCAACCGATGGGAATTAATCGCCAGCTCATCTACCCAGTATGTATGTATGTAGTAGTTAGTTAGTAGTATTTTAGTACATTGTTGTAACAAAGTGTAACATTCAGTTTATCACACTATCTTTATTTATTTATTTGCAAGAGTATGGGCTTTGTTTGTAATAATATAATATGGCGTAAGTTTTAATAAATACTGCGTCCTGGTTTTATTGTATTTTTACATTTACTTATTCAGTATGTAGATATAGTAATATTATTATCATTAGATACTAACTAAGGCGAGACAATGAGACAAGACAATTTATGATTATGGCGTTGACTACTGCAAGAGAAAAGCTTCATTCACGTACGTCTACTCTACTCTTCGTTAGTCATGCAAAAAAGAAAGTCCGCCTTGAAAAAGTGACTATTTATGTAGTGTTAAAATTTACGAGACGTACTTTTTATCAACACGTGGGGTCACTACGCACATCAACTTGAACATTTTGATGTGTCTCCTTGTTTACTACTGAATCCTTATGTTTTCTCTCTAGACTTTCACTGCTAACAAAATAAAGGGGAAAGGAGTGAAAGGTGGAAGTGGCCCTAACGCTTCTACTGCTCTAATTGGAAATGCTTTCTTTTAGCGACTGTCTCCAAAAACAAAAGATGAGTTGATGGATGATTCGTATTTATCTGTAATAGCCATTGCAACATGGTAATGAGTGATCTGCACACACACAGAGTTAATTAATAAGTAAGTTATGTTACGTGTAAGTGGCGTGGCGAAAAACTACAATTAACGTGAATTATATAATTACAATACTTATAATAATACGTAGTCACTACATTTACACATCCATGTATTTACAAAGGTAGTAAGTGTATATGTGTGTTTGTCTGTCGGTACATGGCGTACAATGCCCACAGGTAGTAGTAGTAGTACTATACATCATTTACCTACATACATAACATAACTGTATTTTTAGTACAGATAGATACTTTTTTTGTCTAACAATCTATTCCTTTAGGTAGGAGGTCGACTTTCGCTAATTAGTTACAGGCATACAGGTAATTAATAGTTAAGTACGTGTTTTAGGTTCGGTAGTGTAATGTACTGCTGGCCCGGCTTTCTTCTACTCTACTCAACTACCATTTACATATTATTCCTTATGTAGGTGGTAGCTACGTCTGTCTGTCTGTATGTAGTGTGTATGTATGCATGTATATACATCATGTTATGAATATCAGAATGCGTCCCATTCCCTTGGAATGGCAACCTACCTATGCAAATCCATGTCTGTTGTAATTGCAGTAGTATTCCGTCTGTAATTTCTAGTAATATGTAACATTGCGTAAAAATTAATGTCCAGAATGAATTGTAGACTTCCCGGACAGTAAATACAAGTGCTGAGAGGAGGGTGAGTGAGCCGCAGTCCGCCCTCTTAGTTACCTAGCGGTGCATACTCACAATCAGTCGAAGTCAATTTCCGAATGAGTGGCAGAGACCAGACCATTCATAAGGGGAATCTCCACGATAAATTCTCTATCGCAGACGATAAGGAAAAATAAGGCCCGATTATCACAAAAACAATAATGTCCTGCTATCTTAACAAATAGCGACAATTATTTCAACAGACGTCTTCTATGTATTCATCTAGTCAATCAACCACTACTAACTCTACAAGTTCACTCGCGTCCCTCTGGCGTCTTTGCTACTCTGACCAGTGGAGCCTGTACTGGTGTCCTTCATTGCCATGTCCCTCCTATCCTGGTGGCTATTTATTTACTTAGTTAATTCAATTTTTGAAAAATCTCACTCAATATGCTCAAAGTATATAATAAGTATAAGTATGTAGATAATCATACAAGTATAGTCAATAGAAAAATCAGGTAGTAGCACCGAATAAAAACCATAAAGTTACTTGGTCGCCGAGAAGTACGCCTTAAACGGCGACAGAGTCTCCTGCCTGACACAGATACACTCACAAACATGCAACGCACTCTACGAATTCACATTTAACAATCTGCTGTACAAATCGCAGTTACATATAGAATCTGTAAACAAAGCCTATAATAAGTATTTTGACGAGTAGGTAGGCAGAGCTGAGCTGACCTATTATGAATCCGGACAGACCATACACGTTTTATAGTAAATAGAATCTTACATAATAATATATAAATACCATACAGACAAAGACACTTGAAGCACCAGTAGTATAGTATATATTATATAGTAACAAGTAATAATTATTTATAGATTACATGACACCTCTCAATGTCTAATACTAATTAAGTCAGTTTTAAATGTTATTGCATATTCGATACAAGGAATTCTTTGTCTCTCGTCATCGCTATCCTCAAGAATATTGTAATTGCTTAATGTAAATAACTTGTTTTGCGAAGCTGTAGCCCCTTCCCCCAATCATCCCAGCACTTGAATTTACTCTCCGCAACTTCTAGCACAATTCTGTGTAACAACAAGGGCAATTCGTTCGAGATTTGTTTGAATTACACCTCTGAATATTAACAAGTGTCATTATTATAGTAATTTCATTTGGGAATCTGCACAAGGTGGGGCTGTATGGTTATGGTGGTGGCTGGGTTTTGATGGTTAAGATAGTGGTGGGTGTGGGTGGGGCATTGTTATTTATTTGACAGAGGATGAGGGACACAATGTACCAGTGCATTGCAGCGGGAGGATGAGGAATCGGCTCAATGTCGTATATCTTCTGTTCTATTTTATTCCTTAGAGCAGTAGTGTAGTGGTTTAGTTTGGCATGCACTTGGCGGCATGTCCTTTGACTCTCTTCACTCAAATATCAATCACACGTACACGGCTAGAGGAGAATATCGAAACAGAGACAGAGAGAAGAACTATTTTACGTCAGTACATTGCACACTCAGAGGACTGTTTGTTATTGGACTCGTGCAGACCCAATTGAAAAGTGAAAGTTGGGAGAGTGAAAGTCCCACTTTCACCCCTTCCCTCCCAAAACTCTTTTAGGCCATCAATATTCGATCAAAACAAACACAGAGATCTAGATGGACACTAGAAATGCAATTGTCTGTTTGAGTGAAGGGATAAGACAAAGTTCCCTGAGAAAATTAGTAAACAACTATATACATGTATTTTTACGCACACACAGCGTAAGTATCTGTAGTAGTAGCTAGCTACCTATTCTGATTACTCGTCCTTGGCTATCAATACACGCTCAAATCCTTATAATAATGTTACAAGTACATAAATGGAACTCATATGCGTAAATGCCATTCACTAATGACTGCAGTGTGTGATGACAGTGATGAGTGGTGAGAAGAGACTATATAACTCAAAAAAGGGCCATCCATCTAATCATTTCTAATCTGTGTCTCATGTGTGTTTGTTTGTCTCTAGCATTTTTTTTTGTTCTAAAACTATAGAATGTCTGTCTGTATGAATGTTAGTGTCTGTCTAATTCATTTGTGGGCCGAGCACTCAAATGGACTCCATTGGATTTTGATTTTGGTTCCGTATTTGACTATTCGGCGGATGGTGATGTGGACAGAGAGGGCGAGCGTGTGAAGCGCGAAGATGTAACTAAGGTGAGTGAGTAGTGAACGAGAGAACGAAATGGAGATCAAAGCATGAGAGAGGAGAGAGATGGAGGAAGAGGAGAGCGACAAAGTCTAATTACTCTATTTCGCATAGCTACGTAAGAGCCTATATCCTAATATTGCATCTAGATTTCGTTTTGTTGACGAGGCTTTGTAATTGTAATTAGAGATACCCACCTACTGACTTGCCTACACACACGACTACACTGAACACTGCACTGCATTAACTAAGCCTACGTTAGACAAGGCTGGCAAATCCTTGGACTCTTCTTCTTTCTAAGCCAAGGGTCAACATAGCAGTGATAGTCATCATTGTAATATATTTTTGTAAGTTTTATTAATACGGAACAGTTGTGTGTCGTACGTAGCTAAGCAGTAGCAGTAGGGAGTAGTATAATTGGATAAGTAGCGTCCTACTCATTTACATAATAAGTATCATCATAGGTATGTATAGTATCCCAACCCAACTGAGTCTCTCTTAGCGCTATATTCTTTTACGACGTCTTTCCTAATTGCGTACTTCTGTCTCCTACTTAATCTTACGGCTATTTTCTTTTGTCCTCCCGCTATAGTTATCAATAGTATGTATATGCATGTATGTATGTATGTTTGTAGTATTGTATAGGTAGTAGTTATATATAAGTTAGTATACTCTTTCTCCCTATGTAATGCATGTCGTCCTGTGTAGCATCTTGAATATTATCTGCTAGACTATTTACCTATATGCACTCCCTCATCTCTTCTAACATCATTATGTATATGTATAATATATAGATATATAATACGTTTTATGTGTCTGTATGTATCTATAATACTTACTTATTTTTAGAACAAGTAACACGCACGGTTTCGTAGTTCCATAAACTAACTCTACCTACATCTACCAACTACTCATCTTACAATAATTCTCTATTTACCTATATTTGTATGTATCTCTATGCCTATCAATCTAATGACATTTCCCCACATAAATACTTACCTTTAGTATGTGTAACGCAACTTTCACTTGGATAACTCTAGCTAAGATATATCTGTAGGTAGATACCTATACTGTACTTTAATTTATTACTCTCAATTACATTAGACATTAATAGTTATTTTATAATATGTAGTGCTGCAGGCAAATATGTCTCATATGAATTTTCATCTGACGAGCAAACATTTCTTTTCTGGGCTCAACTCTACGTCCCAGCTCAGTTAATTCAGTCCAAGCAGCATCACTAATTCTGAGTTCATTATATAGATTCATTCGAGTCTTCTTTGTGAACAATGCATGTGATTCTATCATGTACCTACATCATAACATGCACTGCAGCACTTTCCTTGTGTCTGGACAACAGAACTGGTCGAAATGTCGAGATCCGAACCGAGCGACACATTTAGATTTGGCTCTCTTAGAATATTAGGGTTCTGTTGTGACTGATAGTTGATGGAGAAACAGGTGGGCCGTCTCTTATCCACCAACCATATTAATTGATTGCATTTTTGTCGATCTCCCTTTCGACCCTGCTCTGTTCCTTACACAACGAGCAAGTGAAAATGGACTTTCACCAGGAGAAAGTCTTTTGCTACATTGCATCGTATGATGTTAGTAATGTGATTGGATTTGTATTTGTATCATGTAGGTATACGTAGTAGATCTGCTTCCCTTCAGATGGTACACACACGTGTCTTTGCATACAAAACGATAGTTTGTATTGGTGTGCGTACCTGTATTTACTGTACATACGGATATTGTAATTAGTAGTATGTCTCTGTATTGCATGTATATAGTTTTCTTTGCCTGTAAGTGCACCTACTATGATTTCACCAGTTTTTTCCCTGTCATCAGTTATTGTTGACGTAAGTAATTTTACAATTATAAACTATCGTTGTCGACATATTTAGTAGTACAAGTAGTAGATAAATGTTTAAATTGTCATTTTCTTTTCAGTGCCTACGTAAAGAATTTTTCTCACATAATATTTCATTTCAGAGCTCTAGTAGAACCTGTCTGTCTGTAGTAGTAGTAGTAGTTTTAGTAGTATTGTAGTAGTAGTATCTGTAGTAGTACGTAGTCGTAGTTTTAGTAGTATCGGTAGTAGTAGTAGTAGTATTGTAGTTAGTAGTATAGTAGTAGTAGGTACTTACATAACATTTTAGATGAAGATGTAAGTAGCTAGCTAGCGTCTATTAGTTTAGTAGTTGCCGTTTGTTTTCTTTGCTTGCATATGCTTAGTAATAGAGATTTTCTACTTTTCTACATCCTTCTGTACAATATTCTAGGATTTTCATTTTACCTTAGCTTATTAGATTAGCTACTAATAATATAGATTATAATATTGTATATAATAAACTCGCTAAGCGACTCGCTCGACTGACTACATATATTATATGCATGTTTTTGTATATGGCTACAGCATGGACAATATAAATGATTTCGACGGCTACTACGATGCATTATATAGCTACATACTATTCTCGGGATGTTATACACTGTATAATAACAACAATAATAATAATAATAATGTAATAATGGTAATAATGATGACAGATAATCGTAATAATAGTGATAATGATAGTAATAATAATAACAATGGTAGTAATAATATAATAAATATGTCTCATCCACAGCGAATAACAAGATTTTAACATGTAATTAATTAGTCAAGTGTTTATCTTAGCTTACGACGACGTCTACCTAGGCTATAGGTCTTATCCTCCTCTGTAGTCAGTAAGTATGCATATGTATATGTACAATATTCTTCAACAACAACGTCGTCAACGCACGGCAACACACAACAGACTGGCACTCGATCTGACAGACACACTTCACACACTCATCCACCCACGCACGCACCACATCACATCCACGTTCAGACACGCTCTCTCGGCTATCTATGTATTATGTACATTATCAAGTTCATATTTTGTATTATTATTTACTTATACAGCAGTTTCTGTATGACTTCGTGAGGATAGTCGTTCAAACTCCGGCACGGACACTTCGTAGGGATAGTTGTCGGCGTACTCGATGGAGGAAGTTTGTGAGAGTCGCTTACTAAGCGAGGCTTGCTTTTGTAGAACTGCGGCAATCGAGGGATTACTCCTTTCCCCGTACCGAGTATCTAGGCCCTGACGGAACGCATTAACTACCCGAATCTGAAATGGACACATGAAAGACAGAATTTCTTTTAGTAATGAGCCTGGATTGGTAATGGGGATACCACAACACACCGATCGACACAACAGAGCTGATTTACCTCCGACGGCCGCCCTTTCGTATGCGTATCCCCAATCAGTTGCAGCCTTGCAGCCTACCAATTGCAAATATTACATTGCCACCCGAGTGAGTCATTAATTCCAATTAAGATTCCATTTTAGAACATTGATTTATTTCATGAGTGTCAATTCAACCAACAAGTCAATCCAATATGGAAAACATTTAGATTATTATTTGAATGGCTCCAAAGACACACTTATTAGCCACTTCTCAATTCAGCCAACATGCCGTATTATAAATCAGCTCTGTTGAGTATCACTAATGCTGCAGCTGAAATTGTCAGAAAATGAGCAAGTCCATTCAAAAGCCTCATTCCATAAATTCAAAAGCAATTTTACTTCAAAATGTAAACTTCTAGACTCAAAATATATCAAAATTAAATACTCAAACTTTTTACGTTTTACAAAATAAATAGTACCTACTTGATACTCTTTTCTTTAATTAATTAATAGTTCTTGAACTACGCAAGGACTGAAAAAAATATTAATAGGATAAATCACGCAATCAGTACTAGACAATTACAAACTTACTACTGTAAGTGTCAATTCAAAAAATAAATAACTGCTGTTAAATACGGTGTGAAAATACTACTTCCAAAATACTTTGGCATCATAAGAAAGTTAAATTCAAAAATATACTTAAATAGAATAAATTATGGAATGAAGGAATGGAGCTGTGAACTTCGAGAGAAATCGATGGACCATTTTAATTGTATTAGCACATAAATCCCTTGGCTTCATTGAATTATATTTAGTAGACCTTTAATAGAGTATACCTCTGTGACTGAATCACAGAAACCTTATTTGCATACACAAGGACATACATTCTATCTCTGTGACATTTTAGCAAGACATTTCAACTAATCAGCCCAAAGTAATCAACACTGATCACATTCGACTTGGA
The DNA here is from genome assembly GCA_009936455.2 of Tomocerus minor. NCBI lineage: Eukaryota > Metazoa > Arthropoda > Collembola > Entomobryomorpha > Tomoceridae > Tomocerus > Tomocerus minor. Next base: position 12,746 of record JAAAYG020035578.1, read on the forward strand.
TGATCGACCATGGATCCGGAGGTTTGGATCAAATATTAGATTATACCCTTTTCATTAGAAAACATTTAATGTCTATTTATAGCTCAGTAGCAGCTGTCTGTCAATTACAGAGTATACATTTAATTATTACAGAGAAATTCTTTCTGCAACGATTATAAATGTCAGGCCATCACTACATAGTGAGCAAATAATAAAATTATGTCAATTGGTAATGTCATGCATTTGTGGATTTTGTTCCATTTTCGATCCCGATTTCTAACGTCATTAAGCTGAGCGTCTGCTTCCTGCTAATATTCAGCTTTAAGTCAACTTGTTTCATGCATCTACACTGCACCTCATTTAGTGTAGTAGTCAGCACTTTCTTCAATTTCCAGTCCCTCTCCTAAATTAATTTTCATCGGTTACCTAAGTCACGCCTGCACATAGTCAATCTATTAATTACTCTTGATTCTTTTCAGGTTTCCCTTCATGTCAAAATATAATTTCTCATTTTTCCTTAGAGTATGGCTTCTATTAAAAAAATTTTTTGTTGGCAAAGTTGTCCTGCTTCTCTTGGAGCGGTCACAATTGAATTCCCTAAGGCAGAGACACAGATATTAGACTGCGACTAAAGAGAAGAGACTACGGAAGAATGCAAATAGAATCTACGTGGCTTATCTGGCGTCCTTGTCATGTCTACTATTTACTAATAAGTAACATGAGAGACATAGACAAGATGAGCCACCAGCTAATGCTAAATAAATCTACAATCAGAAATAGGTAAGTAGAACTTTGCATAAGAAATGCACTATCATCCGTGCAGGTTTTGTCTCTTTTAATTGGGCTTCAAAGAGTATCAATTTCGACTTGTCATCGTTTACTGTACTCACACAATTTAAAGTTGTGTGCCATTTTAATGATTTGAGGCTACATCCCAACCTCGTATCAATATTTAATTACCTACAACTTCGTTGAGCATAATTGTTGACTGGCAATATGACTAAAACTACAGTTTAAACACAAATCTTTAATTGTTTCTACACTAAAGGGGATTCTGCACTCCATAAAATTAACACACTGCTTTTAAGGAGCCTCACACGGTGCTAGGGAAATCTAGATACTATCAGAGCATTCCGAAAATCTCTACGCAAAATCTCTTATTTCACACTAATTCGGTGGCAAACATGCAACTATTTTATCTCATTGTACTTGTAGGGCTTCTATCTTTAATTCTCTTTGATATCTTACGGTGAAAGTAACTTTATCCATTACTTTCCCAACGGATTTAATAACTTCAATTGTAGATTGATATAATATAGTGAAAAAAAATTAGAAACAAAAATAAATAGCGGCATAGAGTCATTCGCAAAGAGTATAGTCAAAGAGTGAAAGCCAATAGGTTTGAATGATGTTAGGCTAACTGCCACCCGGCAGACTGCCACCTCGGCTAACTGCCACCCGGCTAACTGCCACCCCGGCTAAA
>JAAAYG020035589.1:0-14201 GCA_009936455.2 Tomocerus minor
ATAGATTTATATCAATTATTTTAAGATGTCATCTCTATTTTAATCGTCAATTAGTTGAATTGCAAAAGATCTTTCCAAAGAAATGTTAAATCGATTCTAAATTCAAAGTTGACCATAAAATATCATGTCTAACATGCAAGTTTAGTTTAGCTTTAGCAAAACTCATTCCTTGTTACTTACTACTCCCTGTAAAGAACTATAACAAGGGTCTGTGCATTTATTTTGGTGTTTAAGTAAACAAAGTTCATCATGTAGCCACCTACACAACTGATAGCAGGATGGGGTTATCTTTACTATGATGGATTATCGAATAAGATTCTCAGTCATAATATTTGATAGCAATATACTATTATTTATTGTGACGACTGAGCTGGGTAACACAGTCAGCCAAAAAGCAATGTGCAGAAGTCATGTTATGGAATAAATTATCTCCGAGTATAAAATTATTGATGATCATGATCATGCTTTTACCTCCTGTTTGGCTTTAAACGAAAATTGCCGACATTTACTTATACTCTACTCAGAGATATCATATTATTCCTATTTTGTCTTTTAGACCGGAGACTTTTATAGTCTACAGATACTGTCGCTATAATATTTCTGTCGATAATTAAAGCAGGACTTTACTCTCTAATATGTAATCCATGATGCTATAATAAAATTGATACTGTTTATAACGTATAATTATGTAAGTTATAGCTATTAGGGTTTATACTCAAGGGGAAGGTAATTAATATTTGTATTCTGCTGTAATTGCCACTTTAGTAGGAAGAAAATTATTTTTCTGGGTCACTGTTCATGATCGATTATGATTAGACAGTGCACATAATCGTAAAGCAAGTTGATAAAGTACACTATACACATACATCGTAAATTTAATTATATGTGCTATAGCGAAAACCACTTCCTCTTGAATTTTAAGTGTTGCTTTAATTATCGACAATGTGGTTAGTTTTTTGTGTCTGTGATAAGAAATACTATATACACTATCTTTGCATACAGTTTAAAGATACCTTTACAATTTGCAAACTTAAATTTGAGTGAAAAAATTCGCAGTGGTTAATGGAAACTGTAGAAAAATGTCAGAATCAAATAAAGTTCTCTTTCTGCCTTATATTAGTGCTTATCTGTTCATATTGGTATTTACAACCGTGATTTATTCATCAGAAGCCGAATATCAAAATACAAATAACTGGGAATCTTTTCAAGCTGCTCACATGCTAGATCCAGGTTTTACAAAGTTAAATATTACTGTTAACATGAAAATTGAATTAACTATGACATAATATTTGTATATAACTAATACGAAGAGCAATTTACAATAAATTCTAATCTCTTTAATTTCTATTAAGCTGTAGGGTCCGATAGAAACTATAATAAATGGACAGCAAGAGATTGGAAGGAATGGTTTTCATTCAGGAAGCCCATGTTGGACAAAGTAAAGACAAAAATGCATCCTGCTCAAAATTCAATAAGACACAAACCCTTGAAACATATTGATGCGGTTGTCATTGCAAACACCAGTGAAATCTTAAATGCATTTACTGGAAAACTTACACCGGTAATAAAAACTATTTACGTAATTAGGAGATGGATCATTCACATTAATTAAGATTATTATAATATTTAATGAAGTTTTTTCATGTAGTTGCATGAATATTTACAAGTTTATACTTAGTGTCATTTATTATTAGCAACTGTTCCAATTAGTAATGCTTGTCAATTTGAAGGTTACGTAATGATAATTTTTATGAATGTACATGTACTGATTACTTATTATTTTCAATTGTGTTTAGTACGGAAAAAGGAATCAAGCCGTCGTATGGAGCAATAAGCCGTTTACAACGTTTGTGATACAACGTCCAGGAAGAGCCTTTCATGTTTACAATTGCGGAAAGATTTACATTGCTGTCAGGCTTTTCAAAGGAGAGCCCGTCCATTTACAAGACTATTATCCTGAAATCATACGTAATCGTCTCGGTGGTCACCTTCTATATCCTGTTTCTCAAAACTGTCAAAGGATTTATTCATCTAACCGTTTTAAAGAGCGAATTTCTAGAAAGTCTACACGTTATTAGCTTTCAATGTTTATACTTATCCTAGTTATGCATGCTAAAAATTATAAGCCAACCTCTATGACTGTATTTCTTATCAGTCCATTAATCTCCATTTTTATTGAAAACAATGGAACTCCATAATAATATATGAACTAATTGCAGAAAAGGGCAGGACAAGTTAATTATTGAACTCGCAGAGCAAACCAATGCAATGCATTGAAACTTTGAAACTATGTAATTTCCATTTGTGTATCAAGAGTTTAAGCTATCTTACTGCTCAATCGTGTACATGATGTTCACTAAAACTGATAATGGTGACGTCGGTGTCTACCAACATTAATACACTGTCAAAACTGACAATTCAGGTCACTATAATTACGCAATGTTTCAGCAATTCCCATTGTAGGAATATGCTTACCTGTCTGTAAATCCAGTAATCAATCTATGATGAAAAATTCCTTATCAAGTAATTATAATTTCCATGTAGGTAATCGAAAACAGTATTTACAATCATGAATGATGACGTAAAGAAATGGAATTATTTCAGTTGACACTACAAGGGTTACAATACAAACATATAATATAAGAATTGCTACAGATAGTACAGACAGATAGTAAAAGTGTAGTATTTATTTAGCAGTTATCGAAGCCCAGTACTTGCTCCTACGCATTTAATAATATTTAGTCGTACAAGGTAAAATTGAAACAAAAGAGAGATTATGTTTCACGTGAGTGAAGAATGCTCTAATTATCTGTAATTGAGCACCTTAATACAATATGAATCAATCATTATCATTATCATCAGCTTACCGGTAGATGAACTTTAAGCTTGCTTTAGGTCTCAACTTAAGTTCAAGGAAATAGTAATCTAAGTGAATAGTACTGTACTACAGGATAATATTTATGACTACTCTATCTACTGCAAAAAAGCAATTTTATCGAAAACATTGTTAATTTTAGTTTCAGCTATAGTTAAACCATAGAACCAACATCTATATTATAATTCTGTTGTCATTTTTTCCGTAAATATGTAATGTGCATAGGTTACTTATCTGAAAAACTTATTGAATACATGAATTTATTGTCAGAATCCCAACAGCCCCTGGGCTAGCTTCCAGTATTATCTCGTGTTCTAGTAATTACGTATTGTAACGTATTATATACTACGATACTACCAATGTAATAATAACGAATTAAAATTCAAGAGGTTATTTACAAAATATTTTCTTGTGCTTTCCGCTTTCTAATTCAGATTTTCCACAAACTTGCATAATTCTCCCTGATTCTAAAATAAAACGGATATATAACTTCTTGTCAAACATGAAATTGTGGACTTGATTTCGTCATTTAACAGCAAATCATCCATTACACTTACTTATAAGCTAGGAAAATCTTCAATTTGCAAAGAAAAATCTCTCTTCTCTTCTTCCACATTTGGAGAAAAGAAGCTTTGCACCTCCATGGGGCACTTCTCTTTACTGACACAATTAAGTGACTTCATGGGGAAGCAAAATCCGCATGATTTGCAAGCAGTTGTCCAATTCTTAGTTGACTGTGTCACCTGTGGATATAAATGAGCCAGTTTAGTTAGGTTATGGCTACAACATTCAATACTACAACATACAATAGTTGAGGTGTTAGGTAAGTTTCGCGTTAGGTAAATTCCTAATTAAATTCGTTCCGCTCTGTTAGGTGAATTCCTAGAATCAGTATGAGTTTAGAGATTTTTGTTAGCCCTGTACATACTATTTATTAAAGAACTCAATATTTTAGTCTAAATTATTGTAGTTTTGTGAATTATCAAAAGAATAGATGCAATTTAATTGCTAAATAGCTATAGCGAACATAATAAGTATTACTTTACAAATATTCTGTTAATACTATTATGAATAGATAATTGATGATTTTGTAGGTAACATACCTTCTCCAGCATGCTTCTATGATGGGATGATGTTGGGTAATGATCTATAAACGTTCTCTGTAATCAATAAGTATTTTCATTCACATTAACAACTAAAATTCATCATTTTCGTTTCAAAGATTGTCGAAATTCTTATGAAAAGCAAAACAATTACTACAAGTATCATCTGAGAAGACATGGTAGTTGTGTTACTAATTCTTTTTCGATTATTTAGTGAATGACTCAAAGAGGAATGACATTATGGCTTACAACTTGAGACGATGGCTGCAGAAAATCATGACTTCCTTTGAATGAAACTTTGCCATAAGTTTTCTTCATGAAATCCTTAAAATGGTCAAAGTTGAAATGAGACAAATCGTCCGCAGGTTGAATAAATCTTGAGAAGCCCTCAAGATTCCTTTTCCTGTGACTATGAGAATTACTGTTCACTCGTATGTAATTCTTGCATCCAGTGAGATGCTCCAGAAATGTAGTGACCGCTTTTCCATATTGACAATCATCATGGTTTATAGATACATTGTCAGTGAAAATTGAGAATTTCTCATATTTTTCAATTTCCTTTTCCCATAGGAGAAGAGCAAACATCATATTCTTCATTTCAAACTCGGAAGAATTCCCTTCCTTCCTGTTTTCATTGTGCAACTTCCATGGAAGATATTTGGAGGGGAAAGAGTAAAATTGGCACACTAGGGTCTTCAAGTTCAAGCAGTACCCACTGAAAATCGTAGGTCGAGCATCTACTCCGATGATTAGTGGACTCCTTGTATCTTTTTCTGTAATGTACTGCTTTCTTTTTTTAATTAGGTTAGCTTGATTTTGTTGTGTCTCGCGAATATTGATAAACCGTGTCTCATTTGTTAAAGAAAGAAGACTCCAGGGAGATTGATCGGGGGACGAAGTTCCTACAGGTGGATTTTTATCCTTCTCACAAAATAAAATCGGATTTTGAGATTTCCTCTCTGGAACTTTTCTCCAGTCACTGCAATCTGAATCTGAATCCATTTCCACTGACCTTTTTCTATCCCCGAAATAATTATCTCCATTACTGGATTGACTCGAAGACCAATCCAAACTACTTTCTCTCCTTTTAATTGGCGGTTGGTAAATGCCAGGCTTTGTATCGGATTCTGTCAACATATTAAAAGGTTTCTGTTCATATCCGTTCGTTTCCTTCCTTATTTTACAGTTAGAGCAGAATGGTAATGGAATACTTTCAATTTCATCGGTTTGAACACATTTTTCTTCTGTTTTGCGCACATTGCTGTGTTCCTCCGCCATTTCACAGTGTTTTTCAGGAGGAAAGTCAGCGTTTTTCTGCAGAATCTCAGTTTCTTCTACACAATTATCTGTTGCTATCAATAGCTTATCACTTTCATTGAGAATGGATATCTCTTCTTTGTTTAACTTTGAATTTTCACTGCATTCTTTTCTAAGAAAATGTTTTCGGATTCGGAAAATCCTTTTCTCATAAAAAGCACATTCCCACGAGGAGTTTTCTGAATCGAAGCTTAATTTTATCGCTATTATTTTCTCTAGCATTTCCTTCACTTCCGTAATGTTGATGGTATTTAATATCTGCAATTTCCCCAGCAGACACTCCAAAGTAACATTCTTCACACCAAGCCACCCTATCAATACAATGATGGTCAGTAGAAAGAGAAGCCAACCTAGCTCTAGTATTAGAATACAATTCTCAGACATATTGAGTACTGTGTTTGTTATTAAGACGCGTGAGTAATTCAATCAATCCAAAGAAGAGACGAGTGAATCTAATGTCTTCACTAGTGGTGACACCAGTTCTCAACTGGAGCATTAAAAATAAACTGAAGCAAATAATTACTTCGAGTTTCCAGCCAAGATCAAGTTAGATATTGTGCACTTTATCCATACATACGTATAATGTAAATACACCACGACATAAATGACTCATTCCTGTAGTAGTAGTAAAGTGTCTCAAAGCAGATATCTAAATAACAAATTACGTGCTAAGGGTTATGCACAAGGAAGGCAAACATGCATTATTTGTTGACGCTGCTTTTCTTTCTGTAAATCTCAACAGATACAAAGTGCTATTACACAATGATTTTATAGACACAGAATTTTAGCTACGCTACAACAGCTGAACTTTTTCACCCTTTGCTATTCAACTAATTGTCAATTGATGAGTTTCTAAATTATCCCAAAATTGACAAATAGCACACAAAGATATTACAGACATCCAAAATATCTACCTAGTTATTCCTGGGGTACATTCAGAGACGGGCCAATTCTAATGAGTGAAAACTAGAAATAACGGATAAAACCCTCGTAGGTTAGGTCGTCTTGTAGTAAGCACGCAAAACGAGCATAGTATTCGTAGCATATTGAGCCAATTATTAAAATAACACTTCCATATCTACAGTTATGAGCTATTCTTTACATATTTTACATTACTTGCGCACAATGTTCCAGCATTTTCATTTAAAAAGAACCTTCTCATTTCTCATAGACACTTACAAGCTACATAGACGAATACACCATACACAGGATGTATGTAGGTACTTATTGCATAGTTTTCTGTCTACGAACATTTTACTGTTAAAGAAAATACAGATCATATTACATGCAACTTGCAACTACTCTTTATTATAGGAAGAACTTAGACATAAATACATGCAATCCATAAAAGTAAGGTTAAGTAAAGCAAAGCTTGAAATGAGACACTACTTTGTGGCAGATATGCAATTTGCCGTTTCCAAAACAAAACCAATCACCCATGCTTTGATTTCTATCGCGAGCATCACGTTGTGTCATATAACTCTTCCCTTCTGTTGAACTCTTCTATGGAAAATGCTGGCTTGACAAAACTTGGCAGCAGACCTAAATATGATACTACCTAACATTGTAACCATCCAATGTACGTAAACTGCTTAAGATATATTGAAAGAACTGACCTCTAGTTTTCAGGCTTAGCCATGCTTCATTAAAATAAGATTCTTTGGTTAGGGGAAAGATGAAAGAAGAAAATCTCTGTGCAAGCAAGCATTTATTATAATATTAGTCTACATAGTACATGTAATATTTTCAATATCACTACACGTTACTCTAGTCAAAGTATGAAAAGTTAATAGTTTTTATGGTCTATGATAAACATTTAAATTGACTATAGAATGTGTACAATATAGACACAATATTCAGCATTAAAATTAAATTCTGCTGCTACATTTACTATTGCTAGATAAAAGGTTATAAAACAAGATCAGACACCACAAAACGCTTCGGAGATCTAGCCGTAGTGGCGTGATGAAATGCTAATCCATGGAGGAAACGAAAAATATAAAATAGTCTACTTCTTATCTAAATTATATCCTGACGCATCATGTTTTCTACGATTTGTTGATGCAATTAAATCAGTTTACGTCCTTTTTCCATGTCGTAATGACAAGTAGTTCTTTTGAGGACAAATGTACGTGCGTAGACCCCATTGTTAGTAAACTCTATTGTTTGCGCTTAATAAATAATAAACAGAGCTATACTGTAATATACAATCTCTAACCTTGTTTAGATAGAGATGTAGGTACTCATGTATGAACACACGTACACCCTCTTTATTTATGGTTCTGTTATCATTTAAATTGTATTTTGATCTGGTAAGACCAAAGATTTTTTTAATGTAAAGCAAAGTCTAATAAAATTCATCAGAAACAAACACTCCCTGGCCCTGGCAGAGATATGAGATAAAACATGAAACCGTTTGTATTTAATTACGTTGCGGTGGTGGTCCGTTTCTCCTTACCAGATTATCAGCTCAGTTGTATTTTTCATGATTCATGAAATAACTTTGTTCATCTTCCACTAAAGGTACAATCAATCAGTCTGCATGCAAAGGTACAATCAATGCATGGATTCTAATTGAAAATACGGTTAAAATATCCTGTTCAGCCCATAATGCTAAATACAGCATCACAACGTAGTAATATTATTTACCTTTAGGTACAAACCTTGTTATATATATGTTCTTTAATATTATGATGCATAAATAATAGATAGTAGTGTAAATTGGGGCAATAAAACTTAATATCCTATCAATGAGTGTTTTAAAACGTAGTAAATCCGACAAAAAAGATTAGTATAAACACTTTAGTCAATCAGTTGCATTTATGCAAAACTTTATTATCTCATCCAAAGCTATGCAGAGTAGTCGTAGTCGTAGCATAAGCTCAATCTTTCTTGGAAAGACGATTAATTTGATCATTAAATAAAATGTTCTATGTGTGATCCAGTCAACCATATTCCCAAACAATCATTTGTAAAGCATTTCAATGGACAAAATATTCCACTTAAAAACATTTTCTATTTACATACAGCAATAAAATAAAACGCAAATATTAACAGAATTGCATATTGTATCTCATAATTCATTGACACGGCGAATCATTTTTTGTTTCTGAGAGTTCGTGGCATAATGCTGCAAGAATAAATATGAGATAAAAAGCAACACTTGCTCGTTATAGGATAGGAAATGTTCATCTACCTTTGGATATGTAGTAGGCAGATTTGTTTCGTGAGTACCTACTAAGTGCTTGCAATCATCCTTTATCACTTTCCTTTCTGTCTATGACACATACTTTTGGTCTATTTGTATTTTGGTTCCAAAGTGTGGTACACAGACGTAATATTGTTCACATTTCTTGCAATTATAATATAGCGACAGTAATGGAAAATTCTCATCTGCATAAAGGATGTTATTGCGGCTTGATGTAGGTAAACTTGGAAGCCCGACACTTACTAACGGACGACACATTACAATGGACACACTTAATAATGGCGACACTTCCTAACGCCTCAACGTTGCCGTTGTTTTGTTCGATCCATCTACAACGCATTGCATGAGTATATTGTGTTTCTATAATGTACATATAATATGTGTACATTACAAAGGCTACATAGTATTACTACTACAGACACTACTGGTTGTACATTTAATTAATAATCATGATTATTTGAATTTTGTCATGTAGGCTTACAATTCAATGTACATACGTAAGTATAGACAGATAGTAAGGTTCACCTTTTGTTTTGCATATGATTTCAAATGATTTGATAAAGCAAAGAGGATTATTAATTCAGCCTAACTGCTCTGCATTGCCAATACTTTAGCTTATCACGCATGTTATAATTAGAGCAAATGTAAATACTGACGAAAATGGGAATATTTAAGAGAGTTCAAACTAGTGGAAACACAACTACAATCTGCTACGCAGAATTATTATTAACTGTAGGATCAAAGTGAATCATAATGTATAAGAATTCTTTCATCTATTTTCTATCATTTTTGATACAGTCCTTCTCTGTTCGATTTGTTTCCAGTGCACATCAGTTTACTGTAAGAAATCAATGCAATGAAGTTATTTGGGCAGCAACTCAAGGTCCAAATGAGACACCAATGAACGGAGGCTTTCGCTTAAATCCTGGTCAATCTCAGTCATTTTCTGTCAGCGATGGTTGGACCGGAGGAAGAATTTGGCGAAGAACCGGCTGTGATGCTTCCGGGAGAAATTGCAATACTGGAGATTGTGGAGCTGGGCAGTGTAACGGTCGCAGGACGATTCTCACTGCTGTAACACTTGCAGAATTCGGATTGGACGCTTGGATGGGAATCGACTTTTATGATATAAGTCTTCTGGGTATAATACGACAACAACACGTTTAACTATTATTGCCATGCACTTTTCATAATCTCTTTTGATTCCCGACACACGATTGACAATTGTGAATCTTGTCTTTTCAGTTGATGGGTTCAATATCCCTATGAGCATCACGCCTAGAGGTGTACAGACTGGTGACAGATGTAGGACTCTAACTTGCAAATTCAATTTTGGTGTTTGCCCAAACGATCCAGGATTTAAGATTATTTCAGGGGGAAGAGTTGTGGGCTGCAATAGTGCTTGTAGTGCAACCAGAGAAGGTCGCTATTGTTGCCCTCACCCAGAATATAACGAAAAAAATTGTTCTCCATCAGACTATTCAAGACTCTTTAAACAACAATGTCCAGATGCATTTAGCTACGCCTACGACACAGCTACCAGTGATTTTGCATGCAAAGGGAACGGACCAGGAGCGTCGAATTATCTCGTTACTTTCTGTCCATAAAGCCGTAAAATAAACATCAAATACATCATATGTAATATTTAAAGCCTTATTCTATATATTCTATATCCTACCCTTACTAAACATCCGTGATCCCCCCACAGCACCGCAAACTCTAACTCTAGTCTAAAACAATACTAATTCATACCACTGCAAGATGCATGACAATTTTATTGTCGATTTGGTGTAACAAGACCAAAATATTCTTGTGTGCATTTCATTTCATAATTATGTCGCGAGTATTCATAACTTATCATCATTGATTATCGATTACATTATCATGACTGGTTAAAGTTTATGTCATTCAAAGCAACACAATTTTGACAATTGCATGGGTGGGATGCACTTAAGAGTTAATTAAATCGCCTTTTCTGATTGCTGATATTGCAGAAATGAACTTGAGGATAATTGCAAAAATAAATATCAGAGGATACATAGACAAGACTTCAAACCACTTTGTCCAGCCACAGTAGAATTGCTAAATGCCAATGATATATCTTTTGATGTCTCTTTTTCAATCTGATTTTCACTTTATCTTGAACTACCACATGCCTTAAATTTTCATAAAAATTGGATAGATATTATTCCAGCATGTAGTGCGTACTTAAAATACTATGTTATGAAATGTACTTCCATATGCCGTGTACCAGTCACCAGTTGAGCCTTTATACTTCATATATATAGATGCATTCCATAATAGATGTGTTTAACTCATATTACAATCTGTATAATATATACAGAAGCACAAATTACGATGGTGCAAACAATTGGCAGATGATTATTGCAACTGTGTATCGATAGTATTGATGAAAGGAAATATATGGGCAGTTGTTTTGCGGTATTTTTATGTATGTGCTTTTCGTTTTCAGTCTTATCATCAACATATTTGGAGACTGTTTTTGTAAATCAAACCTTCAAATACTTGTTACATTATGTAGATACTACTTAGATATTAGAAGGAGATTCACCATTAATGTGTATGAGTGTATGAGATACGCAAGGCAAACACTAAATTCTCAATATTGCTCTTAGTCTTAACATAACAGTGAAACCTTTAAAACCAACAATGGCACAGAATTTCTTCATTTACTTCGTTGTATTTCTGCTAAATGCACTTACACTGACATTTGTTTCAAGTGACCATGTATTTACAGTGACAAATCAGTGCAATGAAGTAATTTGGGCAGCAACTCAAGGTCCTCAAGAGACCCCAATGAATGGCGGTTTTCGTTTGGAGCCTCGTCAATCCCAATCATTTACTGTGAGCGATGGCTGGACCGGAGGAAGAATTTGGGGAAGAACCGGCTGTGATTCTGCAGGGACGCATTGTAGCACCGGAGACTGTGGAGCTGGGCAGTGCAACGGTGCTCGAACATACTTCACGGCAGTTACACTGGCAGAATTTGGACTTGATGCTTGGATGGGAATTGATTTTTACGACATAAGCTTAGGTAGGAAAACTATATCTAAATTTTTCCATTAAACATATAATGAGTTGGTTTCGTTTTTCAGTTGATGGTTTCAATATCCCAATGAGCATCACACCTGGAGGTGTTCAAAACGGGGACAGATGCAGAACACTGACTTGCAGATTCGATTTCGGTGTTTGTCCAAATGATCCAGGATTCAAAATGATTTCTGAGGGAAGAGTTGTTGGTTGCAATAGCGCTTGCAGTGCCACGATGGAAGGACAGTACTGTTGTCCATGGCCGGACTACAATGAAAATAATTGCTACCCATCTACATATTCACGGATCTTTAAACAACAATGTCCAGATGCCTTTAGTTACGCATATGATACAGCCACCAGTGATTTTGCATGCCAAGGAAATAGACCCGGAACTTCCAACTATCTTGTCACTTTCTGTCCATAAAATGTTCTAGTTTATTTGCAAAAAGACTGTACAATGTTCTAGTTTATTTGTAAAAAGACTATACAATGTATGGAAATATATCACATCATAATTAGAAATTATTAGTATCAGGAAAAATACAATTCATTCCTACTGATTTGGCTTGTAGTAAAAAGGTTTACTTGCTAAAATACATGTTCAATGCTCGAATGAACAACTCCTGTGGAACAGAATCCGCAGTTGCAACTAAAACCATCAATGACGCCACATCAGTGTAATTTACTTTCTTAACAGCTTTCAGCATGTAGTTAGTCAACAGAACTCTTTGTTCTTCTGGCATTTCAGTCAATACTTGGCATAGAGGAACATATTTCTTACATGTGTATGCACCAGTTCCTCCTCCCGCAGATGCACCTAATTTTCAAAACAAAAAACACTCTTTGAAATCATCCCATGTGGATTAGGAAGTAAGTGTTTTTGTTCAAGATGAAGATTGTAGTTATATACTGACTGTATGTACATATGGGATCTTACCAACAGCCATTCCAATGGGACCAAAAAGAACTCCTCCCAAAAAAGCACCTCCTGCAGCCATCAAAGCACCTTTAACAGACTCTGTAAGACATACTTGCAGATTATTCTTAGCAGCCAATTTCTGACACATTCGAAAAATTTCCTTACTGTCGGCGTCCATAGTGTATCTAAAATTGGAAACATTTTCTTAACAAGTTGTTAAAGCTGACTTTCATAATTTTTCCATACTTGCCCTTTGTACTTACAATATTTAGCATATACAAAACAAGTCGCATTTGCATTAATTGATGAAAACCATTAACTTTGACAAGGATACAACTAAATCCTAAATCTTATGCTACTTTTTTAAAACCAATGCATTACGAAATCCCATTTGATTGATGCAGCTTTGTAATTTTACCTTAATCTCGAGAATAATTGATTACAGCACCAATGAAATAAGCCCTCCTTGTTAAGATCGAAGATCACCTGTTGAAATGGCAAGTAAACCACAAATCTCCAATTTTGGCCAATGGATATGTATGTAATAGCTAATTAGTAATTAGCGATGTTCCTGGAAATTAGATGAGACGAACTCGTTTATAACTATTGCCTAAAGAACTATGTTTTGTCCAGCAGTAGTTGAGTTATTAAGCCGCTAGCCGTTACTAATAAGTAGATGACATTATTGTTGCCATATATAGGTAGGTAGTCTTATGCAAACTTATACGACATGATTGCGTAATAAGTGTCAATGTGATGATAGCTAATTAATACTGATACATCAGTTAGTTGTCTTCTTATTATCTTTGTCGGACGGAGGATTTAGTAGCTCTTCAAGTAAAAAAGGACTTGCACTGTCAATATGATCCCTTTGGCCTGGATACAAGATTAATATTTTAATGGTGATGAGGATTTGCGAATGAGTTTGTTTGTTTTGTTGTGTAATATGAATAGTAGGCAGTGAGGAGGGTAATTATTATCTTGCACTCTAATCAAAAACAAACTTCCGTTCTAAAAATATTGTTCATTATTGCTTAACGCTGATAGCACTGATATCAGTTAATTTTGTGTATCGCTGTGATATATTTTTACAAACTGGTAAAAGTTAGCAAATAATAATTTAATAATGCAAGCAGAGTCTATAAATGCTAACTAGTCGACTATAGGCTACAAATGGCATATTCTGGCCATTCAGCTTTAGACAATTTAGGCTTTTTTTACATTGGTTTTGATTCCCACGAGTGCCCCCGTTCTAATTGACTCAATTTGACAGATAATAACGTCAATTATCACAATCCGTTAACTCTAGGTCCCCACATGTCCCCTCGTCCACGAAAATCAAATTTTAAAATGGCATAGGGGGGGCATACTAGTAGCCAAAAATTTTTTGTCGGCATTAACAGATGTAACGTAAAATAAACTTGTTTCCAATATAGACAATATAGCATGAATGGTAAATTATTCCAAAATACCCTGGGCAGCCAGTTCACAGCGGCAAAGGGCCACTGGCTGCACGGGACCACCGTCAGGTAGTCGCTTTGGTTTTCAGCCTAACTGCTCTGCATTCCCAATACTTTAGCGTATCACGACACGACATATTATAATTAGAGTAAATGTAAATGCTGACGAAAATGGGAATATTTAAGGGGAGGTCTACACGATTTCGGAATATTATAAAATATGCGATGAAGTTTAAAAGTGAGGGTCCAAATAGAAATTGTGTAG
>JAAAYG020035600.1:13786-24974 GCA_009936455.2 Tomocerus minor
TATCCTAGCTATTCTTTATATTGACATAAAATAGCTAAATGTATGCTGGCACCTCTAATATTTATGTGATAAAAACGAGGATTAACAATCAAGTTACGTTTATGGGTTAACCAAAACGAATTCCTCCTTTTATTCATGTACTAATAAGGAATGCTAGTTCTTGAAGTCATTCTGAAGCGCTGTACACATAATTTACGTATTCACCATCACATCATCTATTTACAAAATGTTGAAATGCCTAAAGTCAAAGTTATATCTGTATCTGAAATAATGGCAGGATAGCTTTTAATCAATTCGAACTGAATTAATCGAGAAGGTGTTAAAAAATTAAGTGTACTGTGGTTAAGTTGTTTTCAGTCTGATGAGTTTTATGATTAGTCTTTTCAGAACCTGCATATCATGCCATAAACAAAAGCAACAGCAACTGTGACCTTTGCAAAGGTAACTATTAAAGTGTTAAGTTAATGTAGAGAAATTAAATGCCAAGCTCATTGACATAACTTATTGACACAGAAAAATACAATCACTCTAGGTAATAACATGACTATACATACACGTCTGATCGAACACAAAGGAGCAGGTATTTGATGAGAATAATAACAAATATGTTCATATTCATATAAAGGTCGACTTTCTTTCAAACTCAAGGCAATCTTTATCGTTACTATTTTAAGCATTTCTAATTAAACTCATTTGTCAGAGTCGCAATAGGGAACCATGTTTAATTAATCCTATATATGTTCTTCAATGCAATTAAACAAGTTATTATGTACAAGTCTAGAAAATTAACCTTCTAAAATTACACTATAAAACTTCTTGGGTTTAACTTTAACGAAGTATCAACTGTCTGCTAGTTAATCGAGTTAATCCATTCTGTACCATTTTCCATGAGTAGATGCCATATTAATTTCTTAATTCATAGGAGAATCGAAAGTTGTTTTTTACGCTGTGAAATGACAAAATTCTCACGCACGTAAATCAAACAACTCTCTTCTCTTTGATTTACTAAAGCAAAACAAATAAAATGCGTAAATAGTGGCCGACACTAATAACCTATAATTTTGTCTAATTTAGCGTGTTTGTTTTGTTCTACTAAACTCTAAATTATTACTCTTCTGACTATATAATGGCTACAGTGCGTAGTGCAGGGATTTAAACCTGTGATATATGTATAAGTAGATCCTCACGTGCACTTAATAATATTCTCTGCAGGTAATATTAACTTATTTGTGTTGTGTGTAACAATATAAACTTAATAGTGTGCCATGATACTACGTAGTACCTCAGGCAAGTATATTATAGTCAACAATGGTATTTAATAACAAACAGTGACTGTTTACATATTTAATCCAAATTAAATAATTAAACCATAAAGTGAGGGAGAGAGAAGGAAAAAAGAGAACAAAGCTCCGCTGGCTGTTGACGGCTAATTATAATTGGTTTCGCTCAGCTATGCTTTGATATGATTGCTATTCCACGTCCACCCACCCACTCACAACACAACATAGGTGAGAATACAGTCATTGTCAGTTTGTGATTGACTGCAAAGTTGTGAATGAAGTAATTGTATTGTACATCTAAACAAGCAGCAATAAACCCAGATTTTTAGTATTGTTCAATGATACTGTCTTTAGTCTAATTGCACTTTTCTTGCTCTTTCAAACGAGATTCTAAAGATTGCAGGTAGTAACACATTAAATACCAGTTGCCATTATACTATGTATTTACCACCATTAAATAGCTATTTAATGTTAGATATTACAGATCTTTCAACTCTAGTGTCTAATGAGCGCTTAAATGCAATTTAAAAGGAAAATCCATAGAACCATTTGCTAATCTCATTGTCAGCAAAGCAACCTTACCTACATCGTTGAAATTTACTTTTGAATACTAAATTACATGTTTGCACTTCTCTAGAGATCTGTATCAATGAAATTCTCCTATGTACTTATCTAATCTATATGCATATTAGCATATGAAAAGTTACCAGTGCAATTCTACAAGAAAATATTTATATCACTTTATTAGCATACAGACAAATAACTTGGCAATAGTAATGCTACATGCTCATTTATCATTTACAACTGATATTGAGAATTTCTTGCTTATTAAGTAGCAATTAGAGCCGTCCGTTTCAAACCAATAAAAACTGTCCACTATTTTAACTAGCTTGGGGCAATATGTTTTAACTTAAAACTCATATTGTCTTGTATATACGCGTACATTTAATACATACCAATAATGTTATGCTCTGCAATTCAAGAAATACATAGTAAAACAATTAGAAACACAGAAAAGGTTCGTCGATTTCTACAAATGTTTTCACTTGTATATCTTCATTCACCACTATTTATCATGAAAAATTGACTCTCTTCACATTGTAAGTAAGAAAGAAGAGGATACCTACCAGAAAAATTGCAAATATGTAATAGCGAACACAAATGCTACCTATTACCTACACAGAGTTCTAAGTAAATAAGCTGCCTTCTATTAGAAAGTATGCAATTAATTAAATAAATTGTAGCATTAAAGAATACATGTTATGCATTACTATTAGCATGTAAACGAGTAGCAACAGAAACACTATTGTGAAGCTATTCAGACACTAATTTGCTAGGGATATTTTTACTTGCACACAAATGTACATACTTAATTAATAGCTAACTCTCTTCAATTTATACAGAAAAATTGATTTATAATGATTATTTGCACTTAGTTTTACCCAATAAATAACGAGGTAAAAGTATCGGAAACACTACGTAATGCAATTAATAGCATAATGCTTTATCTTATTTTACACACATTTATCTGGACTTTCCCTATTACTGTCCGTTTACAGAAAAATTGGTATAATATTATGATTGACTGTTGGAAAATGTCTGAAATGGAAATGTCGAACGAATCCAAAGTTTTCTACATTCTTAACAATACTCTTGATATTAAATACAAGGAAGACGATTTAATATAGCGAAATAAGTTAGATGAGGAAGGGTAAAGTGTGGCATTATCGAGTAAAAATTAGAAAATTATTTTTAATTGAAGCTTAGCTTTGGTTTTCTTCAAAAAGCTCTAAAAACGATTAATTCTTGTGTGTAAACAGTCTAAAAGGTTTTTGTGAACTCCAATATAAAAATTTACAATCCATACCATTTAAAGTAGGAATTTTGTATGTGCTCGTGAATAATATCAAGTATCTACCTGTAATAAAATGTAGATTTTCATTAATTGAAAAATATTTAGGGCATTACCATTAGTTCAATGCAGAATGTGCATTTTACACGTGCTGCTGCTACTGACGAACGGATATTATGTAGTTCACTTCACTTACATTTATGCAACTAAGTAGGAATGTATAACTGAATCCTCGGCATTTTGAGTCCAACTTGATAACAGAATTGTGTCACAGTGTCACTGCTGGCCAGAGGAAAAGGATTTGAT
Organism: Tomocerus minor; assembly: GCA_009936455.2. Taxonomy (NCBI): domain Eukaryota; kingdom Metazoa; phylum Arthropoda; class Collembola; order Entomobryomorpha; family Tomoceridae; genus Tomocerus; species Tomocerus minor. The sequence goes on from JAAAYG020035600.1 coordinate 17,225, forward strand.
GGTCCTTATTCACAGTAAAATATTCGGCACAACAACTTTTATTTTGCTGAAATTATTTTTTGCTTATCAGTCATACACTGTATAGTAGTTACAAGTAGTTCGCGATTAGTTTACTAACAAGAAGATGTGTTATATCACCAACACAATCCTATGCAAATGGGTTTCAAAAATGTGCAATTTTAAATTGATCTTTTGAACTAATCTATTTTCTTAATGCACGCTGAATGAAACTGAAATTTTCGTTGCATTCGAAGCGAACTTTAATTTCAGTCTCATAATAATTGCTATCAACTAACACTGAGGAGAGAAAGAAAGAAGTTCCTAATACACATGTGGAATGAGGACAAGAAATGAGGATTTTTTGCAAGTACTACGGACTAAAGAATGAATCTAAAGCTCAGGGCCGGCTTCCTGACTATGAAAACTGAATCTGCTGCACTGCCTGTCGTAACATAGTAAGTAAGACTAAGCGGCGAATGTGATGCTTAATCGTAAGATTCGTCAGTAGTGAACAAAAATGGTAAAAATTACACTCTACATTGTTATAAAAATGTCATTGCTTTGCTTCTCTCTAGTTAACACTAATGTAATAAAACGCAACGTCTTATAATACAAAGTCGAAATAGTATGGCGAATTTTATTCAAGGATATCCTTAGCCTAGTCAGCTCAGCTTGGCTGAAGCTAAATAATAAACTTTTTCAAGTACAACGATCAAATATCTATGTATAATAATGTAACACATAGCACTTATCGCTTTTTGTTAGCTAAAACTTTGCTACCATATCCAGAGAGAGAGAGAGATAATGAAGAAAAACTTGACTTCCACTATTCAAACACAGTCCAAGTCCTTTTACAAACGAATATCTGAAATGATTTACAAAGTTGGATCACATTCGTACACTGCTATCTCAATCTCATGTACCCCTTTCTTTACTCATCTCGTCAGCTAGTAAAATAGTCCATAAAGTTCACGGTTACAGTTCGCATTACATGCAGGAAGGAAATTATCAACGTACTAATCCTAAATACATTCGAGAGAGTCCATTGTATTCCTGGTAGTGCTACCTATACTACTTACTACCTACCGAACCTCACCATAATAAATATTAAAGCATTCTCTCAAACATACACACACAATGTCCAAACTTACTTTGGTTCATATATAAAATTCACTGACAATGAGCTGATGCTACTAACAATATATTTATCAACAAAACGTAATAAAGGTCCCTGTCAAACCAAGCTTCGAAGAAATCCAATTAAGTTTGTTAAAGTACACCTGTACCTGCTTTCCGTTATCACTATATTTGTTCATTTTCTATTTGAGCAGTGAATTAGACGTGATGCCCTGTCACTAATACATTAAAGTGCATGCTACGTCCAAAAAAACAACATAAACACAGATGTACATTATTATCGCTAGATCATTTTCATTATTAGACATTTCAGTAACGTCCAGAGAGAGAGGAATATTATGCATTTATCCCCTGCAAACATAGCATTTATTATTGGGTGTAATGGTTGGTTGTTGATAGCTCACATTTAGAATTTTTGGTAGCATTCAGTAGTGTCGGAACATACTTTTACTAGTATACAGGAATAAAGAAGTGTGTATGTTCTGTCTGAACATCATAAACTTTTATCTTTAGTCAACGACAGCGTTTGGCACCTGAACAAAAAATATTTGATTTGCAGTTGGCCCGAGGCGTGGGCAATGGACAGTGACTGTGATAATCAACAATGGGCATGAGACAGACAGGAACTGCAGCCACGGCTATGTTTCATACAAATTAGGAAAACTCTGAAACTACCCTATTGTTGTTAGTATACTTAGAATCATGCTTTATTTATTAGCAACAATATGCAATACTGAGCATAGAAGTACGCATTTTAACAGGACTGCCTATTATCTTGTTGCACACAATTCACAGATACATATACAATGGAGCGTACAATAATAATATGTAGATGATGATGATGTTCTGAGAGTATAAGATATGAACATAGGTAACTTCTTGTATAAATTCCATGTAAATATTCTCATATGTGCCATACTATCATAATAACCTACAAAAGAGATTATTATTCGTTTAGATCCACAGCATATTATTATTATGAATATCGCAAATGCGTGTTCTCATTCTCAGAATGTATACTCCTCTCACAGATATGATAACGTCCAATTCTTGAAACCTAATGATATTTGGCATCAGGAAAATGGAAATGTTTATTTGGCAAACTCACAAACATGAAAGTAATTTCAGATAAACATAAAATGTCTTTATGTCCTGACGCTCCTGCCTCTGCCTTCATTCCTAACAATTCATAATTCATACTGAAAGTCTCATAAAAATAACTCATTACTATAACGGACGCACTATATCACATATATCCATACATATACACATATATTATATGGAATTTTTACATCTATAGTCTACAGACAGAGCTGACTTCTACATATATACCTTCTTCTACTTCATTGTAATTGTATTGTTATTACAATATTAAGTCAAAATTTAGCTCGTAAAACGTCAATTGACCAAAACTAATAATAATAATGCCAGCTCTAGTTTCTGCCCACATTCGTTTTTAGTGCCGTACATAAAGGTAGACAGATGCACTTAATTGACGTTCCACTCTCTGTACCCTAATCCAATGGGACTTCACCAATTCTCTAATTCACATCCATTCGTTTCGTCCCTAATTTTAACAATACGCTACGTTAATTTGCCTCCTCTCTACTCTGTCTAAAGTGAGTCATGTTGAAAATGTCAATTGCATGGATAAATACGCGATATTGCACATCAACGTGCTACATATGATTGTTGTTCCAGGTAGGTATCTATTATTTCCTATGCATTTTCAACTATACAGCACTATAAAAACCGAACTCCCATAAAAATCATGTAAGTGGGTGGATCCCATGTGTTCTAGTAGCAAGAGAAATCTATTAAATCATTTTAACATCAATATCATAAACCAAAAATCCTTTATTAGCAAATTTTTAGCAATAATGAAAAAAATACCCCAAGTGGCTGTTGTTGGATATTGTTCTTCTATATCCGACTTGTTTTATTCATTTTTAACAAACCAATCAAAGAAACCATTAAAAATTAAACACAAATCATAAATAATAACTATTACATGCAATATTTGTTTGCAATTATCTATATAATGATTTGTAAACAAATACAATGAGCCATAAAGTGTAGTAGTGCCAAGCTAAAAGAGCTGAAGCTCTTCAAGTTATATGCAATTGTCTATGAATTTTTCTTTATCTATAGCTTTCTAACGTGCATAAAGTTCCGGATAGAAATAGGCGTATATTTATGCCATCATTATAAATCACAAGTAATTGTAAATCCTGCATCACGACTTGAATATTTTCCTTGCATTTTCCATGAGATGGCAAGGACATTATTGCAGCGATTCTGCTGAAAAAATCATAACGATTTGTCTATGACATGACAAATAGCTTAACTATTAGCATCTACTATACTAGCAAGTCTAGATCAGTGATGTTTTCGTTGCGAATGATAATAAATAGTAATTTTTCTAAACGAAGTGTCTTTCCTCATGAAAAACTAAATCAGGGCGCAGTCATTAGACTTTAGGGCTTGTATACAAATATTTAGGCATAGAGTTAGCCACGACGATACGCAGTAATCCTTATAGGCTATTTAAATTGATTATATAAATCGATCATGTTGAGAAGATTTGAGTAGCCATAATAAAGGTGTAAGCTCATAATAAGATTAGCTAGATAGGGAAGAGAGCTCTAGCCACAGACAACAAAACAAAACTGAATCCCAATTAAATCAGATAAAGCAAAAGTAGAGCTGTAAAATTGCAGCTAGTAGAAAAATCTACAAAGGATCCACCCAGTCGGACCTTTTACTCAACCTACATTCATCACTTGAGAAAATCCAAAGTTGCTTCTGGTGTAGATAACGAGCATTTCACTTCAGAAAACAAATACTTAGCTTCTACACACACAAACACACATAGAGAACAAAACCCAAGAACTGTAATTGTATCTCGTCCAATTTCATTTCAGATTTACAGACTGATACTAATAAATATTATAGGAACCTGTCTCCACCTATAGATTTCATATCGATGTTGAGTAATGTTGATGTTTGAAAGTCCACCCAAAGCCTAATAGTAATGACCAAGTCATTTACGTAGAGCTAAAGTCTGTTGCCTTCACTCTATCTCTGGCCTGACACCAACCACCAACCATACAAACAGACCTTACGTGTTTATAAGTCCATTTAGTCAGCCTACGACTCAATTCTTTTACAAAAGGGATAATTCTCTGATAGAATAGTCAAGAAAACCTTAGGCCGTAAATCTTGAATCATTTCAGACAGAATTGAGACAGAGGAGCGAGGTTATTCTTCTGATCATTTATTACATTGTGGCCGAGGCTATAGGGCTAACTAACAACTATAACTACTACTAAGTAAAAGTCTCGACTAGTAAAGTCTGGCGCTAACCTCAGTAATCACATGCAAGAAGACAAACCAAGCCAAGTCCATTAGCCAGGAATGTGGATTTCCTAATAAAATAAGCGTCTCTCATCTCGGTAAGTGTCACATATCCTTCTTTCCTAGTCCCTCTTCAAACCTCTCCAGCCAAAATCTTAGCCCACACATTTCAAACAGCGATTCTTATTCAAATTCACAAACCTAATATCTATGTCTTATCGTCGAACAGCTAAAATGCAACTCTCTGAAGCAGACCATGTATGTCATCCTGAATGTGAATGCTATTAGCTCTCTACTAGTATTCATTAGTAGAAAAACGTCCGTAAGTCAAAATGTCGCCAATTATCGTAGATCTACCTGTCAGTTTTTATAAACTTAGAATAAAGCCAGAACCTTTTTTCTATATACCTAATGCAATCATTTATATATAAGACAAGAGTAGGACCCAGTTTCGTCTACTCATTTCAATCCATGATGATTATTTGCCTTAAGGATATGAGCTTAACTAACGAGAGACATATTATAGGCAGAGACAGACGTAAGAAACTAGATCCTCATTTCTCATCAACATCTTGTAATCTGCAAGACGCACACACTCACTCACACACTCTGCACACTCTTGTCGGGATCCACTATAAACTGAACCACAAATTACAATTACGCCCGCACGTGACAAAGACAACAAAGTAAAAAACATGTAACTACCTTCCAGCCTACATTAGCTCACTGACTGACTTTACCTGATAAACATTACATCTAAATTGCCTCGCCACATTACATACTTGCATCTTCCTCCATTAAATCTATCTCTATTATTGCGTAGGTACTAATTGTATAAGAAAAGAGACTACGCAACTTCACCTCATATTTCAGACACAAGGTAAAACGTAGGTAAACGACCGGCAACAAGAAGTTTAGACACATTTTTAATCCAAATAAACCGCAACCAAAATTTCTGCGAATTTTGTCTTTCCTGTCCTCTATCTATCATGATAGTTCTGAGTTAACGATTGTGAAAATGCTCATTAAGTGTGTATACACACTATATAAATATTATAAGTAGCTTGCTTCTATAGATTTGTAAAATAGAATAATAGCTGTTTGTGACTCTCATTAATCATCCGTAATCTTATTCTTATAGTCTGCTGAAGAAACATTGAACTAGGAGAGCAATGTTATGGTTAGCAGTGCTTGACGTGACGGTGTGTGCCCCATGCTTTGCAATCTAATCATTATTTGTCACAAGTCTCACAAAGTAGCAGGAGAGAAACACATAATTTCCCTACAGAAAACTAACAGAGCTCTACTTCTGTCTCCATTAACTATTATTATTACATTGCAATGATTTGATTGAGGGAAGGGATTGCAAAAGAACGTTATCTTCCGCTCTCAACGATTTTAATTTAATATCCTTCGTTTGTTGCATTAATTTTTATTGCGTAAGACAGACTAAAGTTCTCTAATATAACAAGAAATTGTTACTTTATATTAATTGCAGTGCTGAGTGCCAGCATCATAATTCACACCACACAACACAACACAACAGCAGTCGAGGAATAGTAATAAATACTCTCAACAATGTACAATTGTATTTATTCTATAGTTCTTGTGGTTGCGGGTTGATAAGAAAAATTGTAGGAAATTTTTACATGCATCGCAGCATGGAATCGAGACGAGAAAAGTATGCCAAGATAACCCTTTAGCTTTAGTTAGATTGCGTATGTAACACCAAGATTTAATTTAATTGACTTCTTGTAAATCTACCCCTCTCTCTACTCTTCAATGAACTAACAGAACTTTTTGCAATTAAAACCTCTCCACACTTGTATAGGAATTATAGTAATTTTCTCTTATAGCTACCTACAGATATTATGATAGTAACAGACAGAGAACTCTGGCACATCTCCTTTAGAATAATTATCTTTCATTGACAGCATATCCTCCTTCAATGAACTAAATTGCTGTACTGTTGAAAATTACTGTAAAGCTCTCTACCTAAACTCGGACACAAAGAAAGGAGTAACTTCCCATTTTCCTTTAAAAAAAACTCCTAATAGCATTATTGTGTTTAGTGCAAGTACTAAATCCGCTATAAAGATTTCTAACTGAAATAAATGAGATCTTCCATAATGAGCGTGGCATCTCCTTCTCTAAAGTTATTTTAAACGTACCTATACCTACAGAGAGAATGGAATGTGCAGATACTAGCACAGATATAGAATACATAGTATCAATTTCATCGGAACGTAGCTAATCAAAAGGTAGTTTAAGATATAACAAGCTATTTTCTCACCCTCTCTCTCTCTCTCCCGTAGTATTATGCCACCATGAGCGTGAAAGACATTACTTGTCTGCTATGAATCTACCTACCATGTAACAATATGAGTAATGTGGAAAACTTTGGATATCAAAATATCGTAAAAAGCGGACGTCCTGTAGAGATGAGAGTGATGAACACTACTACACACGGAACATTCTTCTTGCACACTTTTAGGTTTATTACACTCAAACATATTATTATGACGACATGACATGGCTACCGACATACATCGAATTATATGCGAAATTACTTATACACTTACAGAACATCTGTCAATTTCTAAGAATACTCAAAAATAAACTCTCTTTGCAAACCTTTTCTTCTCTAAATGGAAAAATAAATTCTTTTAGAAACTACTGACACAAACGTAAAAATAAAGAGCAGCTTCACCTGTTTCCACACATACATATTATGATCAACTATTCAACTGCTATTACTACCCATTGTTATTAGTGACTGCCCATTGTACACATTTACAATAACAAAATTGTCAGAAAAAAACGGAGAGCCACTACTTCTGTTTATTGCAGTTCTCAGGTACGGCTACCGTAGTTGAAACCGTTCGTTCTTCCTTTATCAAAAATACACCGCTTAACTGGTAGCATTCATTCAATTGAATTACAATACTCTCATTACGTCTTAACTGTCTTTAGTATATCTTATATTTATATTTTACTAATCGACACATTTTCATTAATTGTAAACATCAGGATCATTTTTGCAGTCTAATACTCAGCTTTTGTGTGTACGATGATAACTTAATATTAGTGAACGTAAAGGAGGAACCTATGTACTGTATTAATAATTAGTTGAAACTCAGAGTAAAAGAGTACAATAATCTACGAGCAGATTAGTTACGCATTCGTTTACCCTTCAGCTAGCAATAACAATAGAAAAACATAAAAAAGGTCTGTGTAACGTAGTTAGTAAGTTAGC
>JAAAYG020035601.1:0-14196 GCA_009936455.2 Tomocerus minor
TACGTTTTCTCAAACTGGCGGAATCAGGATTTTGCGATTTTTCACATGAACAAGCTGCGACGGAGGTAAAATGGAACTTGCATGGACAATGACTATACGCTGTTCAACTCAACTCTCCTTTAGTGTGTGTTGTAAAGGAGGCTTACATTATTTGTACACACACCAATACTTTTAAACTTTATGGCGCAGCCACTAAAACTTCCTACCTACCCTTAACGGATTGTGATAGCTGACATTATTATCTTCCGAATAGGGTCAATTAAAACGGGGGCACTCAAAACCAATGTAAAAAAGCGTAAAGATTAATGGCCAGACCATGCAATATGCTAGCCTAACGTGCATTAACGTCTCCGCCAAAGCCATATTATATTCCTCTACTTTTTCAATACTCTTAATGTTAGTTCGAAAGGGCAACTGTTAGAACTATATATTAATTATAATTAAACTTAATTGAAGTAAAAGAGTTTTTTTTCTGCGAAACAAATGATTTTTTGAAACAATGTAACTGTAAAATATTTATTGTTTGATGTAATTTAAACACGAAGTTCCCGCTTAGCCACCTCGTGAGTAGGCTAAGGGAATGGACTAGAAATGGACTTGATGACATTGAGGTTAGTCAGATTGAGGATCCACTCGGTCATAAAGGCAGTATTATAGACCCAATCCTGAAAGTCGCCAGAAAAAAGCTGTCTTGGAAACCGGCTAAGTGGGGGCTAAGAGCATAGACTGATTCTAGTCACTACGGGGATTCACTTGGTCTAGAAACTGTCTCAAAATTGACTTTATTTTCAGTTAGCCCTAGACCTTTTATGAGCAAAATTCGGCCCCTGACCTCACTTTTCCCGATATTACAGACCTATTCATTACAATCTGCAATACAATCGAGCAAAATTCCGCAATCTAGAAAGTTAGTTAGTGACCGTTGTGCTGTTGTCAAGGACAATAGTAATATCGGATGCACTTCGATTTGTACATCCGGTCAAGTAGGAGGCAAATTGACAAGTTTATATTTTTAAAGAACTTCCTCCAGAACTATTCTATGAACTCCTGGAATATTTGTCCGATTTTAATGAGAATCACATCAATAATATCCTAGAAACATTATCTACATTTTCTATAAAAAAATGTCGGGATAGATGCCCTCTGCGTTGTTTAAAAAATATTAAAGTAAACATACGCTAATTATTTTTTTTTAAATACAGTAACAATTTATTCAAATTTTTTTTATAGAGAATGTAGACAATGTTTCTAGGATTTTATTGGTGTGATTCTCATTAAAATCGGACAAATATTCTAGAAGTTCATAGAAAAGTTCTGCGACAAGTTTAACATGTAAAGAATAGGAAACCGTTTTGGTGCAAATTCCATGGATCGGACGCTTAATTAATTATTATTGATGATTTGAGTGGTTCGGAACAAGTAGGGAAAATACATAATAGCCTTGGAAACCCCTTTTCGCCATCTCTAATGATCCTGGACAATGAAAATTGTTTTTAAAATCACATTCGTGTGACGTCGTATGGTGCCGTCATACGAATATTTTTCACCCACTTTTCATTTTCGAAAAATTACATTAGTACAGACAGAATAGCGTGACATAGTTAGCGTAGCAGTAATAGTAGACAGGGCCAAAAATGGAAGCCACTGATGCCAAAGGAGACACGACTAGGACTAGTGCCTACGAAGAGCGTCTAAAAGCGAAGAAACCGTTGGATTTCGATGACATGCTGGTCCACGTAGGAGAATTTGGTCTTTATCAGAAATTCCTTTTTGCATACCAAGCCCCATTTTGCATATTCCTGGCTTTCGTAGCTTTCGGTCAACTTTTCATGCAGCTGTACCCGACTGTATTTTGGTGTCAAGACCAATTCGAGTGCAACATTGGGAATCTTAGCGATGAACAAAGGTACAGAAAAATTGTTGATCAATGTTCCTTCTTTTTTATCATGCTTTCAATTTTCTTCTCTCATGTTTTTGCATTGAAACGTAGACAAAATTTATCAACCCCATTCCAGGCAAGTGAGTACACGTGTGAGCTCAACGAAATCACACCTAATTATTTGGAAGCCATATCTGCCAACGAAGATAAGGCATGGTAAGATTAAAATTGGTTAAATAATATGCTAATTTAGCCACAGATAATGTAATAAGTATGAGTTTTCATGGCCGTATTGAGGGAGTGACATACCAGGCAAATGCCCCCAACCCGAAATGCGAGAAAAAGGGGAAACTTTTGCACTCGCTAAACTGGCTACGCGCGAAATGAGATATATTTCATCAAATTCTGGGCTAAAACCGAAAATTTTTCGCTGCGCGAATTGGAGCGTTCAAAATTATATTGTAACTAGAAAAGGTACCCGTCCAACGGACGGTGCTAGTAACAGTTTTAATCTATATCCCTATATAAAAAGGAGTTAGAGGAAAAATTGATAAGGTACTATTTTTAGGGACCGTATTTGGTATCTGTGCCTCATTCAGAACAATGTCGACGCAATTAATTTAATTATTTACTGTTTTATTTGCATTGTTGTTATTATCTGTACAAAATTATGTTTCATAACACCTGTTTACTGTTGAATAACATCTAGTTGAACTCATACAAAATATTTCTAATTATAATAATAATTTATATAACTGTTAGAATATAATCAAAATTATCTTCATTATTCATTCTGGATTCGACATTTTTTGTTTTGAGTCCATTTATATACAAATGAAATAAGTCCATTGTTGCAACTGCATCTTGTTGTTCACTATGTATCCCTTTTTGGATGTCAGTTTTCATATAGTGTAGATATACACTACGCAAATTAATAGGCTGTAGCACTTTTTGTCCTGATCTATTATGTTGGCCGTAGCATTTCTTAAAATGGTTACACATGTCGAATACATCAAATTCGGAAATGTCCAACTCCATGCCTAAAAAGTCGTAATTTCCACCGTACACAATTATCAATTTGTTTGCAATAACTTTGCGAGCTTCTGTCACTACTTCATTCAAATTTTTCCCATCTTTTAATGAAGAAGGCTGGAACCCATTTAACGCAACAGTCCATCTGTTAACCTCGAAACTATTTTCCGCATGATAAACTTTAGCCTAAAACGAAACACAAAAAGGTTTAATTAAAATCAGTGTGTAATAATGGGTCAATAATTGCTAAATAATGATGCAACTGAGTGTTTTAGATTTTAGTTGTACCCGAAAAATTATTTCTCTTTTGAAGTTGCATATTGCTATAGTTGCCAGTGTTAAAGCCCCATCATAAGGTTTCACCATTTCGCAAGCCATGGAAACTATTTCTTCATCCCTATAGTTTGTCCACCACCCTCTTGGGGGGGGTTGTCGCTACAGCTCCAGAATATACGGGTACCTTAGAGGACGCAGATACCTCTGAAACTGCAGCAGCCTCCCTCAACAGTTTTGGCCTTGCCCACAGGCCTGCTGCCTCCTTCTTCCTTTTCTCAGAATTTTTGAAAACATTTTTCAGTGAATGCATTTCTTTTAGTGGAACGCATTTTAGTGCTTTACGGAAAAAGTCAAATCGATCCTTTTCATTTACGCCTTGCAGCCAAGTTAGGGTTTCTTCCTATGAAAGTAGTAATAAATAAACAAAAAATTCAATGCTGTGCTACCTTCGAGTTTACAAAAAAATTCGAACGGGCGCGAAAAAGGTGAAGCAAAATACATATATCTAGTATATATCTAGTATATTATTATTATTCACTTACGATGTGATCCATTTCAAAAAAAGTCACAGGTAGGTTCTTCTTCTTCAGTAGTCGGAGACAATGGTAAAGTAAAGTTGATGAATGAAAGAAGGCTTGTTGTTGTTGTTGCTTGGGGGAGAGAAGTTAAGTTAAGTTTAAACTTTCCGCTACGTAATAACAACAGCCAATGGGAGGAAATATGGGGACAGACTGCAAGGCAGAGAACAGTACTCCCTGTAACCTGTATGTATGGCAGCGGCGTAGTAGCGATGTTGTTTTGGGGAGGTGAGTATGTGTGGGAATAGTGGCCGCAAACTCTCAACCATCCTCCTTGCTACACCACTGGAGAGACTTATAAATACGGTCATGCATGATGGGTTGGTATGCGCCGTATGCGCTAACAATAATAATTGTCGATAATCGATTAGAAAATTAAAGTTGTAATTATTACAACTTTAATTTTCTAATCGATGGGATTGATTATCGGCGATGCATGATACATTGTTTTCAGGGAACTTGGAGTTTGCAGTAGCAAAACGCATTCCTGTATTTTTAATGGCACACACTGGTATTCTGAAAATGGAGTTTCAGTCCACAAACACGATGTGACGCTGAAACCAGTGACATCTGTCACCAGTTCTGGCAATGGGAAAAAGTTGCCAGCAATGTGTGATAAAGAAAACAGGTTAACAAGAGCCAGTTTAAAACCCAGTACCCAATTTTATTTTGATTCTCACCATTCTCAGCAAATTCTTATAAAAAGTGGACGGACATTAGACGATTGCCACCACATCGGATGGCAAAGAGAAACTCGTGGGAAAGACGCAAACTTTTATCCTAATATTGTCACTGAGGTATAAATTGGAACTATCCGAACGGATTTTGTTAAAAGATTTCCGCAATTTCTTTTATTTTCTTTCCACAACGTTATTTTTCATCAAGTTTCCTCACAATTTGCAGTGTGTATTTTAAAATCCATTGATTTTGTTATAATATTCATCCAGGGAGATTGGTGGTGTAACGCATACCTGTGGGTTACAATCTCACAGACGATTTTTTTCGTTGGAGCAATTGTTGGGGGATTTATTATAGGATGGATTGCGGACAGGTATAGGTCTTATTCTTATTTAAATTCTTGCAGTTTTAGAGTTTTACTGTCGCTACAGATATTAATAATAAGAGCGAACATGTTAAATATTCTAAAGATTTGGCCGAGTTCCGGCTTTAGTTACTGCAAATGTAATTGGAGCAGTCGGAGGAATCTTGAGTGTAACAACAACGAACTTTTACCTGTTCAGTTTCTATCGATTTATCACAGGGATGGCCTATGACAATTGTTTCGTCATGATTTATATTTTAGGTCGGTAGTTATTACAGTTTCATGATTTTTACATCTAAAACAATCAGAATATTCAAAGATTCAAAATTTTTAATTTGATTTCGTCAGTTTTGGAATTCATTGGACCGACTTACCGAACAATGGTTGCAAACCTAAGGTGCTTAATAAATTGAAAGACGCATTATTAAAGAACTTTTTAGGACTGAAATTGTCCAATGAGAAAATAATTTTTCCCTGAAAATATTTAATTGGTTTCCTTCAATGATCATTTGATTGAATTTCAATCGTTAGAAATAATGGCATAACATTTTGTTTCAGTATTGCTGTATTCTACACGATTGGAACAGCTATCCTACCATGGGTCGCACAGTATGTTGATCACTGGAGAACTTTCGGCCTTGTCATTAGTGTCCCCATGCTTTTAGCATTAGCTGCTATCTTTTTAGTCCCAGAGAGCGCTCGGTAAGTCATTTTAAGAGCATTGCAATATTCTGTCCATAGAAAATAATTGCGGCACCATTAGCGCGAATTAGAACTATTTTAAATGGCTGTGTAAGTAAAAGTTGCCCCCCCCCCCCTTGAACAAATTCCTGGGTACGTGACTATTTGATGGCAGGGTACCATTTACAAACAGTCAAAGGCATTTCCCTATCCTGCAGAATACTATTTCTTGTCTAAAATCTTAAAACTAATTCTAATGAATTCCATGAACGCAATTTTGCAGATGGCTCCTTTCCGTAGGAAAAACAAAGAGGGCGACTAATATCCTCAGAACATTTGCTAAAGTTAACAGAAGGGAAGTTGATGAACAAATCTTTGTTGATTTTGAGGTAGGTGACCAACATGAAACTGAGATATTAGGTTTCCAACACAAATATTCGTTTTTTTACCCCTAAAAATATTCTTTATTTTAGAAAGGGGCGCAGAAGGCTTATGAAGAGGTCTCCAAATTAGGCCCAGATCCATCTGTGATAGAAGCTTTCAAAACACCCAGACTTAGGAGGACTTTCATACTTCTACTTGTGATATGGTAAGAAAATACGTTGTGAAGATTTTTGCAATTATTGTTTTTGAAACTAGTAGACCTATTTTTGAAACTTGGAGAAATTATTTTTTAAACTTGGCGGAATAATTGTAAAAACTAAAATAAAACTTGAGATTTTTTTAATGAGATTTTTTAAAATTGTGGAATAATATTTAAAACTTGAGGGGAAAACCTTTATAAACTTTGGGGGGATTATTTTATTTGATCAGTTCAAGTGTGAGTATGGTGTACGAAGGGCACAACCGCAACATCCTCAATCTTGCTTACGAAGACTGGAATATATTTTGGATGTTTTCATTAGCATCTCTCACTGAGCTTCCTGCAGATCTCCTCATGATTCTTACTCTGGACAGATTCGGAAGAAGGTGGATGGCTTTCATATCTTTATCACTTTCCGGAGTTTGCAGTATGGTTGCGGCGGCAGTTCCTAAGGATGCCTGGACAGCCACTTTCATTTTGGCTATGCTCAGTCGCTTCTGTATCAACTGGGCCTTTAACATAGGTCTTCAGTATCCGCCCGAATTACTACCCACTGTGATTAGAGCACAGGGAGTGAATATCATTCATGTGATGGGAAATGTTGCAGCACTATTTTCTCCTCTAATTGGTCAACTTGTAAGTTTTCAATCGTCCCTTTATTTCTAAACTTCCAAAAACTGCATCATTCTTCGTGGATTTAATTGACTTATATTCCCTTACATTATCTGATATTATATTTTATGATATCCCTTTCTAACTTTTGGAATGAGTAGTCGAATTTTTAAATTAAACATGAATAAAGAATTTCTCATACATTATTGACCATAAACCATATTTTCGAGGATTAGCGCTAAATTTTTATATTTTTAAAAGGGGCATCATCATCCGCATTTAAGTCTGTACCTTCTTGGAGTGGTGTCTTTTATCGCCGGAATATTGTCAATGTTTCTCCCTGAGACATTGGGCGAGGATCTACCAAATGATTTAGCAGAAGCAGAAAACTTTGGGAAAGATCAAAGATTCTGGAACTGCCCCTACTTCACACAGTAATTTATTTGTTATTACTTTTCGCAATTATATAATGAGCAAATGAATTCCATTTTGAACCTTTTACTTAAGAAATAAACCATCAGAGGAAGAATCAGCAGCAATGAAAGAAGAACCAGTAGCAATGAGAGAAAAAGCAGCAGCAATGAAGGAAGAACCAGCGGCAGTACAGGAAAAACCAGTGGTAATGCAGGTAGAACCATTTACTCTAGAAGAAATGATGGATGAACTAGTGGCGGAAGAAATCAATCCAGATGGGGCTGTCCCCGAAGTGGTGGACAGGAACATCCGAGATATGCTGCGGCCACCTTCCAGGGCAGATATACAATATGTGAGGAGGCGCTCCAACAGTTCGGGTGGTGATGATCGCTCCGTAATGGACGGGGTCTTTTCATGAAATAATTCCGTAATGAAGAATAAGTTCTATTTACGTACAACCAATTAAATTGATTCTGAAATTAAGTTCGTTCGGATTTCGGATAGCAATGCAATTGCAGAAATGTTAGTTGCTATTATTATCTGTTGTTGCTGGGCTTAAAATTCTTTCCTTTACCAATTTAAAATAAATCATTACGGAATTAAAGTAAGTATAATGTGTGAAAAGGGTATACTCGCTGCTCACGTACTTTGCATCCTATATACAAGAAGTTATTCTTATATCGCGATCGGGTTAAGTCAAATTTAAGTTTTTTACGGTAATTCATGTTTTTTGTGATTATAACTTAATTCTACGTAAGTCACAGAATAAATGAATGCCAAACATCAAAAGTTACAACTACTGAGTCTATATTCATGTTTCATATTTAGTACACATAGAAAGATATATAGTTTAAGATAATTTCATGATGTAAATGACATTTCACATTTTCTCGCCTGTGCCAAACAAAAAATAATTCACGTCTTTCCTACTACTACTGGATTAAAACATTCTCATTTCTGGGAAAAGTGATCGAAGGTCAAGTGAAAGTCACGGTACAATAAAAGTCGTACAAAAAGTACAATACTCTGCAATCTGCAATACAATAGAAAAGACAGCCTCAAACACACTAACTAATAATCCTCACCTATGACTGACATGGTGTACATAATATTAGAAAATTCCCGAAAAACATAGTGGATGTTCAGTAGCAAGTGTCAATGATTATTGTCGCAGTTTTTTAGGATCTCAAGATGAATTCTACGCTCGGTATTTGGTGATTTTGAGTTTTGATTGCTATGCCTACTTATGTAATAATAGAATCTTTATGCCTAAGACCGAACTATGGACTATGTTTTTATGGATATTCTTCAAAGCACTAGATCATTTTTCTGTTTTTTAGTGTTACTAATTTTGTGCTATTTTGTGCAAAAATTTTCTTTGTGTCTCGGATATAATAATATGTCCACTACTACCTAACTAAAAACTAACACTAAACAACAGTTCATAAACAGTCCACTAAAAACAGTTTCAATGCACGGGAAGTAATGAAATTCCCTTGGGAATAGATTTCAATGGATGGGCACATATAGCAGACAGTTTTATTGGAAAAATGGAAGCAACCACCTCCAAAGACAAGACTAGTGCCAGCGAAGAGAGTCTGAAACCAACGAAAATGTTGGAATTCGATGACATGCTGGCCTACGTGGGAGACTTCGGTCGTTATCAGAAATTCCTTTTCATATTTCAAGCCCCATTTTGCATATTCCTAGCTTTTGTAGCTTATGGTCAACTTTTCATGCAACTTTACCCGGAGGTATTTTGGTGTCAAGACCAATTTGAGTGCAATATTGGGATTCTGAGTCCAGAACAAAAGTATAAAATTGAAATGTTAAATTATTATAACTACTAGCAATTTAGTGGATGGGTAACCAGTTTTTTTGGTTACTTTTAACGAGCTAGTGGAGCCAGTGAGAATTTTTATTGATGCATGAAATACTATGGACTAGAAATGGGAGGAAGATCAATATGTCAATAAAAGATGAGGTATAGCAAAAATTTTCACTGGGTCCCCTAGCCCGTAAGTATCATCACATTGAACTTCTGTCATGGAATTGCAGACAAATGTTAACTACCCCTTTGGAAGTTAGTCAATACACTTGCGAACTCAATGATTTTACACCTGACTACTTGGAGGCGATAGCGGCTAATGAAGAACAAGCTCGGTGAGTGTGTGAAGCATACTAAATTTTTATAGATAAAGAATTTTAAGAATATTTAATTTTTCTTTTGTAGAAAATAATTTTAAGAATGTTTAATTTTCCTTTTGTAGAAAATACTTTTGAGAATGTCTAATTTTTCATTCATTTTATTTTTTCAAACCTATTTTCCAGGGAAATGGCTTTAGTTTGTAAAAACAAAGTTCGCTGTACCTTCAATGGGACACATTGGTACTCCAAACCTGCAGTTTTATTTCACGAGCATGTTTGGGGTTTGAAACCGAAGGGATCTGCTGGAATCAGTTCTGGTGGTGGTGGAAAATTGCCTGCAAAGTGTGATAGGGAAAATATGTTGACAAAAGTGAGTGTGCAGCCCGGTACCAATTTTGAATTGAGTTCACAAAAAAGGATTTTTTTGTCAAGAGGAAGAACTTTGGACCACTGCAAAAAAGTGGGATGGGAAAAAAGAGCACCTGGACATGTGGCGACTTTCTACTCGTCAGTTGTCACTGAGGTATTGACAGAGTTCCATTCCCAATTTGGCAGATTTTAGTATTTTTTATTGTAATCCTTTAGTACTCGTTTAAAGTTTATATTAAAAATAGACGACTTTTTTGCGTTTTTATTTCTTAGGGAAACTGGTGGTGCCAAGCAGAGTTTTGGATTACACTTTCGCAGGTGGTATTTTTTATAGGAGCAATTGTAGGCGGATACACTATAGGATGGATAGCTGACAAGTAGGATATTTTGTGTTCGATTTGACAACAAATTCGAATTTAAAACAAATTAAATGAGAGGTAGTATTTTTTACAACAGATATGGCCGAATTCCAGCTTTAGTATTCGCAAATGTAATTGGAGCTGTTGGAGGAATCTTGAGTACATTCACGACGAACTTTTACTGGTTCAGTTTCTTTCGATTCCTCACTGGAATGGCCTACGATAACTGTTTCGTCATGATACATATTTTAGGTTAATAACACCACCTTCGGAATCATTACTAATACATTCTATATAACAATTTCCTTAACATAATCATAATAATAACAAGTGTTTTCAATCGTTTCTGTCAGTTTTGGAGTTCTGTGGTCCCACTTACCGGACAATAGTTGCAAACCTAAGGTTGTTTTTATATTCATTCCGAAAACCGTAAACATTTTTTTAAGATTTAAGGCAAATTATCATCATAAATTGTGCAAATGCATGATGTATTTCAGTATTGCAATTTTCTTCACACTTGGAACAGCTATACTACCTTGGATCGCAGAATATGCTGATAACTGGAGAACCTTTGGTCTTGTTATTAGTGCTCCAATGTTTTTAGTAGTAGTTGCTATTTTCGTGGTCCCAGAGAGTGCTCGGTAAGCCCATTTATATATATATATATTCCACTTATTTTAATTGCAGCAGAAAATGTTTACTTCATTCTTTTGAAAAAAAACGTTTGTTCTGTAGCCGGGATTTATAATATTTTAGTGGAGTGAAATTGAAATTCTTAAGGCTTCAGAGAGTTGGAAGTTTTAGCGCAGAATTGTATTCAACCAAAAATAATAAATTGCAATTAATTAATTACATCAAGGAAAATAATTTTTGTAATTTCAGTTGGCTACTTTCGATAGGAGAAGCAAAGAAAGCGACAGATATCTTTAGGCGATTTGCTAAGATTAACCGAAAGAAAGTTGATGAACAAATTTTTGTTGATTTTGAGGTGAGAGAATTAATTTTACAATTAAACTCGACGTAGATTTGTACACTGAAAGGGTTGTTTTCTGTTTTAGAATAGCGCTCTGAGGCTTTATGGCGAAATCTCTAAAGATGCTCCAGATCCGTCGATAAAAGAGATTTTCAAAACTCGGAGACTTCGGCGAACGTTTTTACTGCTAGTTGTAATATGGTGAGCCTTGAACCTCCAATTGTTGAATGTGTAATTTGAAAAATTTCAACGAAACGATGAAAGAGTTTAATTTTATGTTGATTAGTTCATGCATTGCGTTGGTCTACGATGGTCACAATCGTAACATCCTCAATCTTGCGAACGAAGAGTGGAATTTATTTTGGATGTTTTCGTTAGCGTCACTGACCGAGTTTCCAGCAGATATTCTAATGTTGCTAACTCTGGACAGATTTGGAAGACGGTGGATGTCTTTTGCCTCGCTGTCCTTTTCGGGCATTTGCAGTTTGATTGCTGCAAGACTTTTACAAGATTCTTGGACAGCCACTTTTGTATTGGTGATGATCAGTCGGCTATGGACAAACGTTGTCTACAATATTAGTCTTCAGTATGCATCCGAGCTAATGCCCACCGTGATCAGAGCTAAAGGAGTCAACGTCATTCACAAAATAGGATACATTGCTTCTCTTCTCTCTCCGTGGATTGCACAGACTGTAAGCTGCGTGCAGTTTTCAACCCGGCGCGCGAAATTTGAATTCTTCTCAAACGTTCCTTAATTATTGTTTTATCAATTTTCTATTTTACCTTACCTTCTCGTGGAATTTTTGCTTTTCTCGTTTCAATTGTTATGAATATTTTACAATTTTACTCCTTTTTGTTGAATGTTTCGTTTACGCATCTTTTTTTTTTTTGAATTAGGAGTTAACGTTTTTGATTTTGACTACGATTACGATTGTCAAACAGCAATTAATAAGTGGTGGTACTGGTAGTCTAGATATAGAGACCAAAATACTAATATATCGATTTATTTTGCGAATTTATAAAGGGAAGACATAATGAAGTTGCAAGTCTTTTACTTCTTGAAGGGCTGGCTTTCTTTGCTGGTGTATTGTGTCTGTTTCTCCCCGAGACACTGGGCGAAGATCTCCCGAATAATTTAGCAGAAGCCGAAGATTTTGGAAAAAATCAACGTTTCTGGAGCTGTCCTTATTTTTGCAAGTATGTCATTCTTTTTAGTGACAATGAGCCATGCACATGCTCATTTTGAGCATTTTTATTCATTTTTTGTAGACCTAAACCGCCAGTGCAAGAAAGGAAACGATCAGCAGAGGCAGAATCGAAATCTGAAGAAGGTGTGGATATGAACATGAGAAATAACTTGCGGGCCACATCCAGGGCAGATATAAGGGACGGGCGACGCTTTGGTGGTCCTGGTGGTGATGATCGATCCATACTGGAGTGGCTCTTTTCATGAATAGCGAATTAATTTTAGCCCTTCAGAGTTGAGACTGGGCGTTTGAGATTTCAATGTAATTCAGCCATAATTAGTTACAATGCATGTGCTTCGAATTCAGCTGTGACTGTGATAGTATTTAATGTATGTATAATGTTAGATTTATTACAATTATGAAGTCTCGTTTATGTTTATTACTAAACATCACTGCTGGTTAATTGTTGCATTGTTTATATGCCATTTTTGCAGTACTTACGAATTCATCTTTTCTACTATTTCCTATGCAGAATGTATGAATGAGTAAAAATGTTAGCTACTATCCTTTGAATTTCATGAGTTTTTAACTTCAATATTTTGTAGGGATATATTATAACATTATTCGGAACTTCATCATGCATTCCATATAATAACGTAGACCCGAAATATAAAATATTGCATATTGCCAACCTATCAAAAAATATTTAAATATATTTAGTCTAAATCCTAAAAATGATATTTTGATTAACAATAGTTTATATTACTTCCTTACATATTTAAAGAAATAGGTCTATTATCTCCATTATTATATTTACATGCAAACAATTATTTACAATATATACAACGATTTACAATATATTAGCGATAATTTATTATTATTTCATTATTTATTAGCGATATATAGTGAAATAATTTAATATAATGTATTTGCATCATTCAATAATGTATAAAACAAATTTTATTTGTCGCATATTAAACTAATTCATATATGTCGTTTAAGTATCAGGTTATAAATATATTATTATTTGGCATATATGTATTTTGAACAGTTAAATTGGGGGCGCATTTAATCAAACTTTTTAGAATGTCGGAGTTGTGCACACTCCACAGAAGAGTACCATATCGTTATCCTCATCGAAAATTTGAAATATGTAGGGGCGGTCCACTTTAAACTCAGCTGCTTTTGTATCTTCTGCTTCTCCATAGTCAAACTTCATTGGCTCACCTTAAAAAAATAAATTTCAATTAGTTGGATTTTAAAAGTTGTGCTTTTTTGTTTCTAGTTTCTACTCATTAAATTAACTTTGAAAGATTATTGTTAATTTTTACCTGTCGCAGCAGGTTGTGATCCTGAACCCTGTTCATCTACATCAATGTACACCTTTTGGATGACATTGTTTACATGCAAATGCTCATTAGTACCCTCGCCGATAGTTCCTAGCTCAGCAGTATTGTCGTCAAAGACAGATTGCAAGCCACGCTTTATAAAACAAGTATCATCACCATTATTATTACTGCTTTAACAATTCAAAATTATGTAGTTAGTGTATTTTAATAATAATTTTAATTTCTAATTGTTTGAAAACTGAATATACATTTTTAAGGGCGGGGACCAGATGATGCGTCATCTCAACTCTAAATTTCGGCATGCTCAGAGACACTTTCGTCAAATCCATTCGGTTAACAATATTTGTTATATCACCGAGTTGGTTTAAATATTTGATGAGGTCTGCAACTGATGAATCCTCATTTGGAAGGTATACCAACATATATTGCAGTCCTCCATTCGTCCCAATCTAAATGGGTATAAATTCTCAGAGCATGTTCTAAATAATGATTTATATTGTAGTCATATTTATTAAGAGGGAACAGGTGAGCTCTTTATGGAAATGTATGCCTCTGTCTATCTGTGTCTGTGTCCTCCACAATTACTTCATGCAGCCATTCCTGCTCTTCATTAAATTTAGTCATTGATGTCAACGTAACATCGAGTCATTTCGTCTCACACTCTAACGTCGCTCCCCAATTTACGTCTTTCCAAGCAAAAAATATTCACTTCTA
>JAAAYG020035645.1:1791-14177 GCA_009936455.2 Tomocerus minor
TTATACTGGGCAATTTAATTTTGCTTGTTCAAAGTTCAAATATTATGCTCTGTCAGCAAAGCATCATCAACTCAAATCAACTGATTTGCAAACATTTCTCGGAATACACATTTGTTAATTTTTGTAAAACACGTGTCAAATGAGCAGTGCAAAGAGAGCAATGAAATTTTGGAACTGTCATTTGCTGTGAAGAAAAATATTAGAAGCATTTCGCTACTTTTCAAATATTTATTAGAAAAAGAGTAATTATTCCTAGTAAGCACGTTAACATTTTAATTAATTAACATTTAAAACTGCATGATTCGTACACCTAAAGTCCCTAATTTATCATCATCAGAACGAGTACGGAAATCCTAATTCTTTACAATATAGACAAGAGAAAGATTGCGACTATACATATTTATTTCGAGGAAAGCTTGCGTGAAAGTTTTCAAGAAAACTCCGATAGATACTTTATGTTTCAAGAAAAATGAAAACTCAAAGGATTATTAGAGATTTTGACATGACAAAAGCAAGCATTTTGATAGCTTTGGGAAAACAAAAAAACTGCATTACTATTTAAAATAGTTTTAAGTGATATCCACAAAGAGCTATTTTGAAATCAGCCACTTTTCATAATTTATTACATAGGTAAAGTGATTCAGAGCTGTGGCATTCTTTAATGCTACGTGAAAATATTTATTTATTACCATTAAAATAATGTAACTGAAAACAAAAAGTTCTTTTACCATATGATGTCCTTGAAGCCATTGTTTGATAAACCAGAGAAAATTTTCTGGCCAAGTGGACAGGTCATTGGCATCCATTATCAACAATTTAAGAGCAAGGGAGAGACGTGTCCACACATGCTCCCTGATCAAATTACACTGGAAGTATTTTCTCTTGGTTTCGATCTCATTTTTCTCAAAGTCCCCCCTTGATTCATTTTGCGAAGCATAGTGAAGTATTAAATAAGCTGCTCCCCATAAGGAATCTTCTGTATCCGGTTCCTGAGGCTGAAATGTAAAACAATTTGATTATATTACAATGTTACACTTTAAACAGATCATCAATATTCATAATACATTATTAGCTAAGTATAATATGAACAATACACTGAGAGTTTAAAAGAATATGAAAGTTGTAATTTTGTTTGCGCAAGAAACATAACCGCCGCGTTCATTTTATGTGGAATATTTCATGGTAAGCATAGCAGTTTTGAAACTTTTGCCAACTTAATTATTATAGGTTGGTGGTTACAATACAAAGCATGCATACTAAGTGAGCTCATAAAAGAACATGGATATGGTAAGTTATAAACATCCTATAAAATCACAATAAGAATTTAATAGAAAGGAACTATAAACGTATCTTCCCAACGTTTGCCGCAACATCAAACCGTATAAAATGCTCATTGATTCTAACTCATTTACAATGTGGATGAACTCAACGTCTAAAAGCCAATGCAGGTATATAGGTACGCACATTAGGCATTATAATACCATTAAATCAGATGATTATTGATAGTATGTCCTTAGGGATATTTTAACTGAAAAAAACTCCTTCAGATTCCTCGCAAACTATTTCGGTTGGACAATTCTTTCGCTATGTGGTTCTGTTACAACCCATTATGGAACTTCCTCTTCAGGAATCTATCCCACCAGCTACTGCGTAATGCTTTCATCTTAAAAGTGAATGAACACAAACGTCTGCATAACTACATAGTTTCAAAAGTAATATTATAGGTGAAGTGGTGACTTAAAATGATAATGGTGAGGTCTTGATGTACATGACACGGCTGAATGATATTAATTAGAATGGCAATTAGCAATTAAGAGTCATCTTCATACCTTTTGCAGCACATCGTGAACATATAAATAGATGTTAGTCAGAATATCACTCAGTTCTCGTGGATCCTTGCTTGTTAACTCTTCAACCTGAAACAAGTTAGCAAGATTCAATAAATTCCTGCGAGAGAATCGCAAATGCAATGTCGAAAGACCCTTTGATATTGAAGTGGAAGGAAAAGTACGTTCTAGAATGTAGACAAGCGTACTAAAATAGCTTTCAAATATTTGCTCTCTCATATTCACTCTGCTTTAATGTTTGCAAAGCAATGTTGCATCATATTTGTACTGCATATTTTCCATATTTTGTAAGATCAGTCTCTCAGAAGAAGACCAGTATTGTTTCTCCACTTTTCAAAGCCATAATATGTACAAAACTCTTCAATGTAATATTATTTCACATCGCAAACACCAGAAGGTACTTGGACGATTTCGTTTTGACCTAAAAATCCACGGCTCTTGTTTTTAAAATTGCTTTTGAGCATTTTATATTAAGAATAACAGCGTAATAGAATTTCGAGAATGTCATTCTAAAGATATGTACACTACAAGTATAATTTAGAAATGAGACTTTAAAAAATACATATACTTCCCCTGATTGAATTTTGTATTTTTCCAGTAAAGTGCGACATTCACCCTAAGATATATACAAATAGGTAGGAAGGTACTGAAACAAAACAATGTTTTACTACTAATTCATTACACTCATTCATTGAGTCACTATAAAAACAATATCCATGAAAGCCAAAATCTAGTAGAACTAACACGATTCATTCGATTTCGTGATTCCTTAGTTATCTTTAAGATGTCTCAACTTGCACGTAGTAATAGAAAATGGAATGAAGTATTTAGCCTGTTGCATTATAAGCTAGTAATGCGCAAAAAATATATTATATAAGCACTTAAAATTAACAGCATTAAAAGCTTTCTTTATATCTCAGCCTTAGTAATTCTCATGTCAAATACCGAAAAAAATTCCACTACAAGCATTCTTACTTACCGTTACAAATGAACTTTTAAAATTTTGCTTCAGAAGAGCAGAGATAAAATCAAACGGAGCCACGGACAACATGGAACCACAATAGACTAATTTTGGAAGTATTGAAGACAATGCCCAAGAGATTGTCACATTCGGTTCACCAGATTCCTATTAAATGCAATAATCATAATAAAATGGGAACTTAATCAAGCATAGTCGAGAGTGAAAGTTAGTGAAACCATGTGAAACCTTCAATATTTGATCTCCTGAGCAGGAACCTTCGGAATGGTCTGCATCGCTTTCAACAATGTAAGCTGCTATTTCAAATGCCAGTTGGGTTTCTTTTGATAAACCTTTGCAAAAATTCATTCGCTTCTCCAGAAAACGCATGAACTGTTTATTTGCCAAAAATAATGATCGC
This sequence comes from Tomocerus minor, assembly GCA_009936455.2. Lineage (NCBI taxonomy): Eukaryota > Metazoa > Arthropoda > Collembola > Entomobryomorpha > Tomoceridae > Tomocerus > Tomocerus minor. The sequence continues at coordinate 5,018 of JAAAYG020035645.1, forward strand.
AAATCTGAAACATAAATTCCATAATACCAGATTATCTTCTAGTACTATATAAAACACAGAAAATGCTAAATTGTATTATAAATGTAGTGTTAATTTACCAATATTGGATTTACACAAATTAAGCACACCCAAGCCAAGGGTACCTACGTTGTGATATTTGGAATACTTTATTGTTATTTTCATCAAATCTTCACAGAATATTCTTTTCACGTGGAGAAAATTCCTGTTTGAATTTATTGTGATGACTTTCATTATGTTGCTACAGTTTAGGATATTAGGAGAGATGTGATCCACTTCACCTCGATTATTTGATAAAGCGAATGTCTCATCTTCTTCAATAATTTTCTGAATTAAAGTATTGAAGATATTCCACAGAGTGCCCCAATTATGAATAATTCTTGTAGAAGCAAGGATCCCGAACGCTAGATTACTGCAGTCTGGTTCTCCAGACGCTACCAACTGCTGCAATTGAATTATTAAATAATTCATTTCATTAAAGGGTGTTGTTGAATTGCTCGTTCATCAACGAAAACAATAAGTTATAAGCGTATGTATGAGTATGACTACAATCATGCGAATTAATACATACCATCAAGCAAGCCTCCATCATTTCAATGAAACGTAAAGATTGATCAACTTCCCCAGAGATTTCAACAAGAAAGTTAGCAGCTGCTGCACTGTCTTTCTTCATCCATGCTTCTATAAGTTGTGTCATCATAAATTCCGAACTACTATTTTGAAATAGATAGCGAAAGAAAGGAGCCTCGAATGTAACGATTTTTTGAATGTCGCAGGTTTGGAGTTTTGAAGTAATTTCTGTGAAGTTTGTTGTAACGTTGGGAAAATATTTTAGAGCATTATTTATATCTTTTGGGTCTCGATTAGTGAGGATATATAGAAAAGCTTTGTAAAAGAACAAAGCTTCGTCTTTAGGAATTCTTCCGTTCAGCACTTGGCTAATGAATCCATTCTCCTCCTTTAAATTCATTGAAAAGTATTCGCGATTTCTTCTTGTTCTAATTTAAGCAAAGAGCAACTAATTTATTAAACCCGGTGACATTTTCTCATGAAAAATTTGTAACAAAAAGCCCCGTTCTACAGAAACTATATGAAGAAAACCTTACGGTGAAAGCAGTTCAGTAACATAAATAACTGCTAGCTCTGCCATTCCACATACAATGATTTTCCCTCGAGTCAATTCAATGATCTCGTTAGTTTCATCCTCCCGGTGTTTTTTCTTTGTGTGTTCACACAAGTTTTTCACAGCATCAAAGAGCTTCCATCCATAGAAAAATGACAAATCTAAGGAAAACATTGTATAAAACAGCACTATAGCATTAGGAATAATAATAATAACAATAATAACAATAATAATAATAATAATAATGCTACAGGGAGATATTGATTTCCATTCAAAAAGATAGTTACCTTTCTCCGCATCATACCACGGCATCTGCGCTTTTACCGTTGCAACAACTACAAAAGCCATTATTTCAAACCATTCGTTGCACAACCTGCAAAGACAAGAAAAATATGAAACACATCTCAACAAAAAGAAAATTCATCCTGTCATGGGATTTGAAAATAGAAATCCCGACACTAACCTTCCTTTACTTTGCAGTAATTCCAGCACTGACATTAAAGTTTCTGCTGTCCAAGAGTCTGCTCCTGGTGAGGTCTCTTCGCTTAGCACTTTTGAAGCACTAGGGACAACTACCTCTATCGATCGGCTGTTATCCCCATTTAAAAACACTTTTACTCTACTAGTTGACTTTTTCTGCTTCGCACAACTCTTAAATCCGTTAAGTTTAACAGACAGTTTAAGTAGCTTCATCATTATTTCAATGTAGGCGGAGTCCTCCAAGTCATCTAGCGGATTGGAAACTTCTATAAAAGTCTGAAAAATATATCATAATACAGTAGTAGTCATGAAGTCTTAAATTAAATTTTTATATGATATCCAGCTATACTCTTTTACCAGAATGTAAGGAAGTATAGCAGTATTGTTGAAAATCTTGACAATATGCATTTCGACACTTTTTTCAGGCAACTCCTTTGGATGCGAATAGTGGGCACCAAAAAAGAACATAAATCTACATATATATAAAGCAATTTCTTAAATCAGATTGTACTTATAAGAATAGATTAACTACATTATAGTGTTTTATCATTGCTCTTTCTATAAACTTCTCCATACCTATTCCATTTCATGAGCACGTCGGCAATAATCAGCACTATTTTAAACGCAGTTAGATTTTTGGTAGTCGATTCTGTAAGCTTTTTGGTGAAGCCTACAAGAACACCCCACAACGAATCGCACACTTCAACACTTGAACAGAAAGATAATAGCTTGGCGTATTGAAAAATAAATGTGTTATTCGTGTGTAAAGAGACTTGTGAAAACACTCCAATAATTTGTTGTTGAATCTTTAGAGTGGGCTCCACAGCTGGGGAATCCTTCCGCAGAAAGTTTTGCTTGATGTGGCTAAAGAAAACAAAGAATTTTAGAATTGTAAAAGTACTGGGTATGGCTTGTGTATGACATTTGTAAAATTGTCTGTTCATACTGTTGCTTCAAGACGTTCGTCACAAATCCAATAAAAAGTTGCGGGTCATAACTTTTGTTACGACAGATCATGAATACCATATTAAAACTGCTTTCCAAAACCTCCAACATTCTTCGATTTGAAGAAAAAGTAGGTGTAGTGCTAAGTAAGCTGAAGAATTCTATCGTTGCACTGAAATACAAAATCAAAACAAAAAAAGGTAAACGAAAACTAACTGTAAGTGATACATGATGAAAGGTATTAATAGAATATAATGAAAGTAATTTGACTAACTTAAACAAATTATTATCTTGAGTTATCATAACAGTGCTGCGGACAAAAAAGACGATATCGCTTCTTAAAATGTAGTCAGGTAGTATACTGATTTTCCGAATATTATGAGTATTTGTTATCTTAATGTATGTCTTCATTAGATCTATCAGTAATGCTAGCACCTTCATCTGCAGCATCTGTATAAAAGACAATGAGTACATCTTTATTCTTTAATACGATTAATTAAAAGTAACAACAAAATATAAATTCCTGTCTGTAATAATTACCGTAACAGTAAAGACGGTTACGGTATCTGACCCGTTGTCCCCTGGAATCTTTTGATCAGTAAACTTTTCTTGAATTTTCCTTTTACAAACGCACAAAAGTTCTAAGATTAACGGTTCATCCTTTAATATCAAGCCCAAGGACTCGATAACGAATACATCCAATCTGCATAATTGTCTGAGAAAATCTACACAAAAATGACAAATAATTCTGAACATTAAAGGGTCACGAAATAGCATTTACAGCTGATTACTCACAATTAATTTTATTTTAACACATATTACCCACCCAAAATGTCGCATTTCAAGGAAGCATTTTCAGTTGAATCCAGTAATGCAATCGTTGACCACATAAAGTCCTTCAATTGATGATATATAATTCCAAAAGCATCATTACATCGATTGTCTGACGGTAGAACATTTCCATCGTCACCTTCTTCAGATTTGAAAGCATTGCTGAGAAAGGAAAAAATTCTTTGTCTTATTTTTTCGCTTACAAATGTATTCTGTCTGGTGTTCATTGTCTCGTCAATTAATTTGTTCACAAGTTTTGGTAAAATCTCGGACACTGAAAATAAAATATACAATAATAATCGAATATATTCATGTATTTTACTACGAAGGTTTAAAAACTTTTCCCGTAAAATAGTAATACGCAAATCTGTAAAGTACTTTCACTTATAGTTGCAAATTGTAGTGCACTGTGAAATACATAATTTAATACCAACAACTTCCTATGTAGTTTTCACTTAGGCATTAAAATTTCGTTAAGGCGTACACATAAGTTCTTCAATTGATTTTCATTTGCTCATACATAACAAGCTCAGTTGATCTCATTTAATTTTCAAAGCGTCTAGGGTTCTATTTATATCTGAACATATTTTAAAAAAATTAGCACTTTGTGAGGTACTTATAGGAGGATTTATTAGATTCGGAATGGTACACAATGCCATTCCGGTTCCTTGCCTTCAATTAAAGCCAAATACCCGGAATATTGGATTCATATAGCATTTCAACTATTTAATTAGTGGGAGCATACATATATTTGTCCGGAGTTTGCCAAAGGACATACTAAAATAGATGTTTACATGACAAGCTGCATTTCTGATTTTTGGTCCATACAGAAGTTACTTATATGGTAAATATGTGCATAATTCGGAAGATACTTATACTATACATGTCCACCGACATGGCTCCATATATTTCACTAATACCGCGAAAGAGTAAATAGGATAGGATAAAACAATAATACAATACACAAACAGACTGCTCTAATTCCCATAATGTCGTAAGTCGTAAAATAAAGCAAATACCCAAGGGAATTGCACAGCTTCCGACGGACGGAGAGAGAACAGAGAAGTTTAGCGTTTAGAGTTATATAAGCTTGACAATGCACGGTTGTTCCTGCGACCCGTTTTAAAGCCTTTCCCAGTTCAGTCAGTATACGTCAACAACATCCAACAACGTTTGTTTCCGAATTTGGTAAAACTATGGAAAACCTCATGAAGTGTGCCACACCACATCAGAGGATATTGCTCAAATAGCCCTCCGACAGCAAAGCCTAAAGTTGTCGGAGGACTTTCAAAGGGATTTCCCCATAAATAAAACATCAGCCTATCTGATAGAACAGAGTCGGGGAAGCAGAAGTCTCTATCACGTCCTTATCTATTCGTTGGATTATATTGAGCTTTCCTCAAACAGCATTGCCCTATTCACCTGCCTATGTACACTTATGCTATCTATCTGTGTACATAGTTCATCTATGAGTAAACCAAAGAGAGATGGGTGAACGAGAGAAAGAAACATTACTGCTATTAAATTCAGAGGAAAGTAAATAGTAGTCTGGAGGTTAGTTTTGTTTCTGTCTTTCTTCGTTTGGCATGAACAAAAGTTGAATTAGTTGCAAGAGAGAGAGAGAGAGAGAAAGATAGATAGGGACACAACATTAAGGGCATTATTCTCTTTTGAAATCTTTTTGACAGGGTCTTCGTAGGGGAAAATCATTTTCTCTCTCGTAGCCATCCTTTTACCTATGTCACGGCTGAAAATCCAAAGAGCAGAAATAACTAATTTATAAAATGAGTATGTACTATTTGCACACATGTCCTTTCAATTTTCCTCATTCCACTTAAACAAAGAAGAATGTACTATAAGTAACTTTACTTTCCCTACATTAGGATGCAATTTCTCTTGCGACTTTCACTTTGACTGTTAGCATTTCTTTTAGGTAACTTGAAAGGACGTTTATTTTCCCAGAGAATTCTATAGCATTAGATCGAATCTATTCAATTCAACCAACCAAGTAAAATGTTCTTTCAGACTCCCAAAGTGTCATTACCTAAGTGTACGTATGCATGAAGAAAAGGAAGTCATTTACATAAATGGAATAGAGAACTTGTCAAGCGAAAGATCGAAACTACACACTGAACTATTATGAACCATAACAATTTCTCGACAACAGGGGCGAGAGAGAGAGAGAGCAAAAGCAAGCATCTACTCTTTACTCTAATTTTCATCCCAGGAGCATTAATACATTTAAATTATACTTCTACGAATTCTGACTACTATTTGATGATACACATTTTAAAGGATGTTATTAACTAAATGCAATATGCTAGGTACACTTCTAACATGTGCTCAACTTTTAAATTATGTATGTACGTACACATACTTTGCTGCGGTAATACTATAAGGCAATTGCTGATGTCGCATCTCTCAAAAGATGAAAAGCATTGAGCAAAAGTGAAGAAAGAGACAGAAAACGCTATCTCTCTTCTTTCGATCAATAACTGAGTGTTGAGGACGCCCAGTTCACTCGTTCCTCCTCGTTCTCGCCTCTCTACAGATGTGTTAACATTTTCCTCATTACTAACTACTTAGGAACTTTCGCTGAGCTTTTTCTATTATTGACTACTAAAATGATTTGATGATGAGACCATTTCTTTTACTAATAAGAACGGCACACTGTCATTACCAACCGCTGGGTAGGTACACAAATCGTTATGTGGAAATAATCTAGGATTTCTTTCAAATTACATCGCGTGACACAAGAGAAGTTGGAAGAAAACGTACATCTACTACTACTATTCGATTATCAATTTTAATTGTGATCCTGATGATGTCAATAGTTAATTGACGAAAGCTCGGTTGTCGTAATTTTAATAAATAATTATTTAAGCTTTTAACCGTGTTAAATACATATAAATTAAATATGAATTCAAAAAGTTTATCGTCAACTTTCTTCTATGCACAATGCTAGCATGTGTGCGTTCATCAGTGTAGTGTATAAGAGTACAATTACAACGTTGATGTATAGCCAAAAATTAGTACCGACCCTGATCCAGGAACTGCGACATAGAGACTGGAACTCTGGAATAGGCCACTCAAGGAGCGGCAAATTCGGATGTCTTGGTCAGGGGAATGAGGGGTAGCTTTTAAGTGGTGGAAAGGCGACGGTGGTAGTGACAGTCTAGTAATCTTCTTACTACTCTGTCAATTTGGTTGCCAAATCAGGAGGCCATACCCGGGAGATACTTATATTTGCCCGATACACCGCTTATGAAATATGATTTTTGCCAACCCATAGGTGAAGATTGAGCTGTCAGTCTTGCAAAACACTGCTGGTTACCACAGTGGGTAGAAGTAATCGAAGAGATCCAAAGAATTCATAGGAAATACCTAACCTACGCTATCGATAAGTAATATGAAGGAAGGCTAGGCATTATTTGTGGCCACGGGGCTTGCCCAAAAATCCTCGACTTGCCGATTACACCTCCCTGTTTAAAATCGCATTATCCAAAATACCGGAAAAATAGGAATTTCTGTGGTCCGGATTTTCATAATAAAACGTGAAGGACCTAAATTGATGGAAAGGTGCTACAGATATTATTATGTTCGTAGACTATGAAGAAAAAACGCTCCCATTAAACATTCATTCTTCATATTTAATAGACATTATGGACGTTAAAGATCCTGTATTTATGCTGTGATAGGAAATAGAGTAGTAATTTATATTCTCCTGTGTAGTCAATCCTGAGGCTATATTATACAATGAAATGAAAGATAAGAAGCGGTCCATATTAGCAGCACGTAGAAAACCACAAATTAGTAATTCCTAATTCTTAGACAAGAGATTTCTAACTCGAATCATTTAAAGTTAAAGTTCTAGGAGAGTATAATATTCTGCACTACTCGTTAGTAGCGTAGCACATCATCACATTGAGAATACATGAGTTTAAATACATGGAGAACAAGAAGGGAGCAACCCGCTGTGAAATCTGTCAAATAGGACACCTACACTGAAAATGTCTAAATGTACATAATGCGAAAATGCATGTAGTAAAAGTATATGATAGTGACAAATGTTCCTATGATTCATCCCTTATTAATTTGTTCAACCTGCCATACCCTCATTTTTCTTACACATTCATAGATACTGTGATACTAACCATGTTTCTTCCTTGCTTGCTTCAGTTTTTTATGTTCCAGCCAAGTCATTGAGAAAGAAATAACTTTAGGTACAAGATATGTATGTATAAAATACACTTCCATCTTTATAAGAATACTTTTAAGTGAAAAAGAGTGAAGAATCGCTAAGGAGCATTAACTTCATGGTGACTCGGTCACAGATAATAATGTTCCAGTCTATCTACGTATACCACAATTCTATTTCGAACATTTATTCAACGCTTGATATACTCCTGCAATATAAATATAACTATATGGAATGGTTTATGTAGGTATGTAAAACTTTTTACATATATCATGCCATGCCTATACATCTGCAAGTAGTATATATATCATTTTAACTGTACATTTTTGCTTAAGACCTCAGATTTATGACTTTATAGGTACAGACTAACCATATTGACGCAATACAACATCTTTTGTCACATCGTGCTCCGAAAGTAGCTGCAATAATCCCATAGTTGGCACATCTATGTCCTTTTTAACCTGAAAAAGAAAAACAAAATATTTCTGTACCGCGAGAGAAAAATGAGCTTTTTTCTACTTGAATTCATACAGCAGAAGCACTTACTCAAGCTACCTAAACCTCACAATATGCCGAGCTCAGTATTCTGCACAACTGTGATAAAATTATATAATACATACTCGATAGGCCGATAATTTAGTTTAATATAGCTCATAATAATGTATCTATATGTACTGATTAATGTATCACTACGTATTCAAACTGATTCTTTGTTTGTATCATCAACATCCGACCCTGACCTGCAAAAAACATTATTTTACAGTGTCCGCCATAACTCTAAGCTGTCTTAAATATGTTTAAGCAATGTCTACGCAAGGTTCCTTATATTTCTCAAGGAAATTATTGATTAGATTGAAATATCCACTTTGGTAAATTGTTGGAGCAAAATTACCAAGTCGGTCTTATGTAATATATAATTCCAAATCTTTTCCAACTCCAACTTCAAAAGGAAAACAGTCTATGCCAATAAGAAGCGATTTTTGTTTAACAAAACAAAAACAAAAGAATTCTTATTGCTGAATGCGGTTTATGTGCCTTAAAAACAATGAGGTACAGCTCAAGTCATAATTATCGAAGTAAATATAGGCTCTTGAGCAAAACATCTTAAAAACTTAAGACCTATTAAAACGACATCATTAAATTAAACTACATTTGTCTCTTCATACGCAAATAGAAAGCATTAGTAAAGAGGCAAATTGTGAGATTTTGAATGCCCACCCGCAAAAATCCTTGGATAATGACAATGGAAGAGCAATGTGACTCTTCCATAGTCAAGATAGCGTGAAAGTAGATCAAGTCATACCATAATACCTAAATAATATATATGACTACATTTAACTTTACAGCTGCCGGAATGTTTTTTATGTTCTTGCAGATGGATTCGGCTATGGATATACGGCTTTGTGAGTATAACCGCTAACCTCATTCATAATCGTCCTTTATCATACGGGAACCTTTGATCATATCTGAAACAGAGGTGCTTAAAGTCGCTGGTGGAAATAATGTTTTCTTCCCTACAGCCAAAATTTTCTCAAAATCCTTCCCAGTTTGCAAAAACGGCTTCC
>JAAAYG020035656.1:3853-14177 GCA_009936455.2 Tomocerus minor
CTTCAAATTGGATCTTGCTGTGCCATTGTGTATTCTATGGATAAGAACTTATTGCAAAAACTTTTCTTTCTTCAATATATTTTATTTATGTACAAATACACATTACACATAAGAGACACAACCAACAATCCCTTATGCTTTCCCTCTCATATGTAGGCATCTCAATTCATTCAGTATGAAAATATGGTATTATGTAAGCATAATATTATATAGGTACCACCCCCACAGCTATATACACCTATATGTAGATCAATTATATATTACATTTTCTCAATAAAGGACCTTGAATGATTTGGGTCGACATTTATTTTTATTCTTAGCAGTAGTTCTTGGCAGAAAATAACTTTGGGATTTGTGTCAGAGAAATATTTGGAAAGTTGCTGCTTTTATCAACATCTATTTCATTAAAAATTGCTATGTCAAATGTGTGGCAGACGCAGATATTTTTTTCCCTTCACTTAAATCACCTCCTCCCTTTCTGGAATGCACATACCAGCAAAGTTTCAAGTTTGACTAGATCGTGCATAGGTAGAAATCTATGTCCTAGTTTTCAATCCCCGTTTGTATGGACAGTATGATGTCATGAGGAATTCTAAAATACATCTACCGGTTCAACAAACATCAAAGAAAAAGTAAAACCACCGGGAAAAAGTTTTTCATGAATACTTACTCGACTACATAAAAGGACAGGCGAGAGAGTGGCCCTTCTGAATGAATCAAGAGAATAAGGTTACGATATTGGCATATTGATTCTAAGTTCCTACCAAGTAAACTTCTCTGAAGATTATCAATGGAGTCGCGTCTTTTTCCGTTTGGTTTAGTATGAGAAGGAGGAATGCACAGAATGGATTATTTATACTAATACGCTAAACATTATCTGTCGGGAAACAGATAGAAAACCTCAGTGCCATTATAAGACAACCATTCACTCTCAATAAACCGTGTTAAAAGTAGCGAATGACTGTGTACACACGTGCTAAGCTATGAAAAATAGAAAAATCATAACGGAGAATCCTAGGAACGCCCAAATAGCGTCATATAAGGACTACCCAATCCAAAAAACCCGAGAAATTATTTATAACAATTGTGCTGAGTGCAGATATTATCCTTGCCAAATGTTACACGTGAAAAATATGTGGTAGATATTGGAAGGAAAACAATTTTTACATAACAGAGAGTAGTTACTATCTCCACACTCACTCTTCATCCACTATATTATTAGTAATATCGTAGGAAAAAATAAGTATTTCGCTACACCAAAAATAGAAGTGCTGACAATGAAAGCTAAAACATTTAATCGATTGTCTCTTTTGTTGTGAGAGATTCTATTGTGAGCTATCTATACTGAACTCCATTGTATTTATGTAAAGATACGAGTTTTGTGTTTATTTAGGTTGGCTGGAAATGGGGATGGGATGCGAGAACTGCTACCTGCACCGAGAATACATCCACGACCTAATAATGGGCACAGTGGTAGTAGTAGTAATGGTGCCAGCAGCACAATTTCAGCATCTACATCGGCGAATTCTAATGGAAGTGAAATGGATAGTGTCATCAACGCGACTGGGTTGTTAGACCGAGGTAGGTTCCCCTCTCACCAAAGTGCACTTATGCTTTTCTTCCTTTTCCTTTACTTTAGCCTAGGAAAGTCGGGTAAAAAACAAGGCTTTGTTGTCTAATGCTTTTCATTGTGCCATGCCTATCCTTTGAAGTGCTTTTCCTCGTTAAGTCTCCTTGCATAAAGATGAGGCAGCAGGGATATTACTGAGAAACATTTGAACTTGAATGAAAGCAATTTGTAGATTCTCAATAAGTAGGATTATTTTAACAGAGTATGGATATTTACTCTGTGGTTATGAGTATATCTTTTAAAAAGGTGGGGCTAAGCATGGAAACGGGATATTACATGCATATTTTACTTGTATTGCTAGTAAAAGAGGTGAAATGACTGCAGTTGACTACTCGGAAAGAAATGAAATGAAATGGTTGCCAAGATTTAAAACAGAGCCATCAGTAAAAAACGTGCTTGCTACTTACAACAGTTTCTTGGAGAGTTGAAATGAAAAGACGGCCTTTGACTACTAGCACATTAGAACATGTAGTGATATTTCTTGCAACATAAACAGAGCAAGAGAAAATAAGTTGAAGTTACATACAGCACATATTATTTGTATGTATATTGTTTGTGACGATGTTTAGTGAGATTTTTGGGGAAGAGAACTAAGAGAAGAGTCTCTGTGAACGTAACCTTTATATTATTTGTACTTCCATTGCCCAGTGAGAACTTTAGTGTGCGGTGGAATGGTGTCCTTGTCTACAGACTCATAAATTTTAAAAGTATCTGATCCAACTTGGATGTAGAATACAGAGTAGTTTTATGTGAATTTATCTGTTGTTTTCTCTAACGAATGTCCCTAACCAGCAGAGTGATTCCGACTAAAACTGCAATCTGTATAGTTTCATGCATGAAATCAGAAGCGTTGTTTGCTAGCTCATGCTCTTCCTTTAAATTCATAAATGTAGCGTAGTGAATTCAAGTACATACTAATGTATGTATTGTCGTAGATTTGCTTCTTTCACTCATTCGCTTCCATTGTTCCATTTGTGCACTTGTTTTGTTGGGTACTCCATTTACGTACGTACCTATAGATCTACATTCTACATGGATGTTATGTAGTTGTATAAGACGAGATCTAAAAAACAAGATTTTTTTTTGCTGATACAATTTACTAGGGGAAGCGGTGGAAAACGGTTATGACGTCCCGGCTCGAGTGACTAATGTAAATGTGAATAACAAAGACGGAGGGGCTCATTCAAATTCTCCCGCGCCAGCAGTGCCCATGCTGAGCAGTAAAAAAGTAGAAAATTTCTCTGGTGTTCGGGTAAGTGGGCAAAGTAGACCAATGGCCATAATGCAATTGGCCCAACAACAAATTCGCCATCAATCCTGTCCCTCTCTGAACAACTCTTCGGCGATAAGTCTTGCTCTGCCCAAATCGTGTCCTACATCAGCTGCTGTGTCACCGAATTCTAGTCCTCACCTTGTTCTGCCTTTGATTTCCTCTTGTTCAAAGAACCTGCCAAGTAATTTAGTTGTGAGTAGCAGTTCTGGTGTAAGTGGAAATAGTGGTAGTAGTAGCAGTGCTAGTGGTAATTCCAGTAATTCGAGTGGTTCCAGTATTCTCGTAAGTAAAAATAAAGCCCTTCAACCACCAAGGCATTCTCTACATCCTCAGTGTTCAGGGAAAGAGAGAACTCCTTCTTCCAGTTTCTCAACTCGCGTTGTAGTAAGTCGCGCACCCGCATCCACTAAAAAGCCGTCGACGACCAATGAAATATTGAATGAATCTTCTTCCAACTCTCGACTTAAGAGTTACGGCTACGCTTTCGGACTTGGGTCGAAACTTGGTGCAAGTAGTAATAGCAGTGGTGGCTGTGGGAACTCTGACGCTCTGCAATTGACATCCGTCCCTCCACAAACAAAAATAAATTTTCCACCGGCAGTTGTCGAATCGGGGAATGGATCTTTGGTCGACTCGACGACTAACTCCACTCCCGCAGCCTCTTCCACCACAAACACAACAACATCCTCCACTAACTGTGTCAGCAACGAAGAATACATGGGACAGCTACCCCTTTTGTCCTCCTCTTTCCTATCAGCAGTTGAAGGACCAAACTATGAGAATACAAAACCTGGAGATTTAGCTATTTTCCAAAAAAGAGAGCAGTTCAAAGATATTGTTTTGTCAGGCGACAGCACGAGTACTAGCAACCTTATACGAAACGTCATCCCTCCCGCCTCTGCTTCCTCTTCTTATTCTTCTTCCTCTTCTACCATTACTACCATGACTTTCGTTCCTGGAGCAGATGAAACGACTTCTTATGAAAACCTAAACATGGACTACATTGCCAAACTCACTGCAGAAGGCTATGCACAGGATTTGGTCATTCGGGCTTTGGGTATTACAAGAAACGACATTGATATGGCTCGTGATATTCTACATGAATTTGGCACGAGAGCTTCTTGAACGGAATCAATTTATTTTCATGCTAACCTATAGTCTCTAAATTTATGGAACACTCATACTAGTAAATACCTAAAACCAGATAGATAGATACACATTCAGAGTTACCCCTTTCCAAACAGGAATTCATACTCCCCAGAGAATCATAAATAGCATTAAAATATGCAGAGAGCCCTTGCCCTTTTTACTATCTTTCCGTATAACTTTTATCCCCATTTAGATAGACAAACACATTGTCTCTCCTTCTTTTATTTTCAAAGTCAAATATCTATGGATGACTCACACAAGGAATATACAATAGTACAGAGCGCATACTACTTACCTTATCCAAAATTGCTCTCTTTATTTCTTTTACTTCTTAACTAATCCTCTATTATGCATTAGACGAGGATGCAAATATTGCAAATGGAACATTTCACCATATTATAGTGCACAAGATATTTTTCACGTTTCTCACACAAAGAAAACTTCAGTTATTACCTACATTACACAAAACGATGTTTTTTGATTTCAGCTACTTAGATTTCTAGTCTGAGCATAATAATATTATGATATTGGGCTGTTGGTGGTGAAATATATATGCCAACGAGGGATAACGCAACCAGACCTTATGCTAACCTGAGGTACCTATATTTTCCTTTCCTAATCTCCATGTTAAGTCATAGTCATAATAATAGCCATAACAGTAAACATAAAGATTACGAGATGTGCTATGTGCCCTTTAGCTAACAGACAGTGTGGCTCCTTCTTACTATACACTATAACAATATAAGACACTATTTATTCAAAAAAATATGCGTACTAAGGTTAAAATAATTTGATACACTAAGTCATACTCTATTATAGCATGTATAATTATTATATTAAGCATGTGTTAATGTAATCATTGCTAAACACATACATTGATCAAAGATCCTATTAACTATTTCCTTCTTGCACGAATCGTTTTCTATGTGATTAATCTAATTGTGACAATTCAATTCATTAAGGCAATATTAAAACTTAAGTACTATTACTATAATAAAGGAGCATAATTATTTAGTGATGTTCTTGGCCAATTGTGACATGTGTATAGTATAAATATGTGAATGTGTGCTAACTATCAAGTCTATAATGTAACAGTGTCCTTTAAGCATCTTTCTAAGTGTATTCAGAACTTCAGTGTAAAACTGTAAAACTGACTTGAAGACAAGGCATGAATGCACTGGTAACTGACAATTCGTTCATATATTCGTATTAACTCTAAGCATGATATATCTGTAAAACTTTCGCATTTTCACTTTCTTCCTTTCAAAGAGGAGAGTATCTAAAGACTCGCAAATTTTCAGGTTTTTGTTTATCAATATACTTTATTTTTTTCTGGGACTAGAAATCTTTAACAAATACTAATAATATATCTGACTCATTGAGATAATATAAATTATTATAATAAGCTTGAATGCCTTCTATTGAACATCACTAAACTGACTAAACTGAATTGACGTACCTTGACTCATTCATTTACAAAACTATTTAGCAATAGGTACATTATTTTGCCATTTAAATGTCAATGAATGATACTTTTCATTTTTATGATTGAGAAGACAGTGATTTACATTATTGTTAGGATAGAACGGGTAGCACTATGAATTTATTAATGCTCATGCTTAAAAATACGTAATGAAAATGAAACTAAAGCTGAAGATGAACATAATGTACCAAACATAAACTTGATTCATAAAGCAGACTGAAAACCATGTATTTTTGCAGCCGCAATAACTACATCTTCTACGTATATGGAGTATGTGTACATAAATAACCTACGTATAATTTATGGAAGACAAATTTAGTCTCAATAAAAAATAGAAAGCTACAATTAGTAAATAGATTGTGTAGACGCCATTGTTGCAAGAAACCTAAAGGAGAAATCTGTTTTGAAGGCGTAATATTATTTTTTTCTGTATGTGCCGTATCTGTGTTAAGCAACAGTAAAACCGTTAATGAATCAGTTTCAAGATTAAAATAGTCAATTGTATATCGTAACAAGTACACATAATAATAATGTACTTATGTAGATATAGGTTTTATTATTTTACCCACTTTTAGTCAATGAGGGTGAATCACAAAACAAATCTTACCCACTGCCCATTAGCCGCTACAGAAAAATGCATGATGACGGAATGCATGCACTGCATAATTAATAAATTTAAAAATTTAAATGTACTGAAATATTTATGGAAGTGATTGCAGAATGTAATTTTCAGTACCCATAATGAGTATAAGTATATAGTAGTACGAGATGTATAAATAAATGTAATATTGTGTAATTCCCAGAGATATTATGATAATAACAATATTAATCACAGGTTTTAAGCATTCAGTTCTATATTGTTTTGAAGATAAGTGAACCATCTGGAAATTCTTTTTCTTCTCCTTCACTGACAGTTGTAACAACACCATTAATAAGTCGGTAGTAGAATTACATATTAGATTTAATGTGCATGAGTATATGATTTCCAAATTCCAACTTGCACTTTCTTGGGTAGAATTGTCAAATGTAATTACAAATAAATTAAATACATTATGAGATTCCGAACTTCAGACAATATACGTACAACTGGGCGTGATATGGATATTACCTACTGAATTCGATTGTTCTTGACATTATTACTCACTATAGTACTCACATTACATAATTGCATACATTTCTGTTATGAATTAGATTAAATTCGATAGTTAATTTCGGATATTAATTTTACTGTCCCTGAATGTCTCTAGTAAATCATGGAAAAAACCCCACACATCCACATCATTCTACGTAGGGTAGATCTTAATAGTTATTGATGTTATTGATGTTTACAGTAGTTAGGATGTAAAATCAAAAGTTACATGTACTGTGTATTACGTGTATATCATAAATCAAAATACTTATGTGATTTAATTGTATTATTTTGTATTCGTCAAATAATATTACAAAATGTATTTGGAAAGTATTTACTATTTGACCACCGATGAAACTACAGTTGCCGTTGTAAGTTGTAATGATGTTTCGTGTCAAGACTTACTTCACACAAATAAATTTTCGACAACAGTCCACCTTCACGGATGTTGAAATCCTAAATATTCGTGTTATTCAAGCATTTACTTCTCGTTGTTTATGAAAATATTTAGGTTGAAATTGAAAATATTCTTGTGGTTTAGTCAGTGGACCCAGTGGGAACAGAATGAAGTTATTACCGCAACTTGTAACAAGATTATCTTACTTGCGTATCTGTACAGCAATAAGTACGACTAATATTTATTTAGTGATAATAATTCAAAATGCAAACGATGTTACTAATTTACTGGGATTAGTGTGAATGGGTTCTGCCATCTGTCTTTGTGAAAGACTAGGGATTCAATGCAAACACAAACTTACTGATGATCATCTTGAAACTAATGATGAGCAGATAAAGACTTACAACATTATTTTATGTAATATGCCTAACGCAATGCTTTAAGTTACCCATTAATACAGTGTACTATGGCAAAGTAAAAAATAAAATACATTACTTATCGTGTAAATCATTTTCTTGAACATAATATGAAAGAAAAAAGTTCACTTTCTCTTTCTTTAAGAATCCTCACTTCATCCTAAGACACTTTCACGGAACTTTTACTAAGTTGAACAGAATTTTTGCTGAGTGAAAGTCGGAGAAATGTTTTGCATAAAGTTATTATTATGTAGAAAGAGAACGTGATATGCGATATTCTGTCATAATTTTCTTCGACTGTAATTTGCATCTAGGTACACACTTATTCAACTAAAACCAACATAATTTATTTTTAGAAAGATATATGGCATAATGGAAAACATGGTCTTACACCAGCATCAGGGCGAAGAAAATTGCTATTAGCATTCTGTAAATATTTACATTATAATGTGGAGGAGCAGTGGGTTGGTACTAAGTCAATATTGATATCTGGTATTGGTAAACTGATTTTTGCATAAAAACACTTTTGGTAAAAGATATAAATCCGTTCGACCTCGGGAAAAGATGAATAGCAATTTCCCTTATTGGGCGTATTGGAGAAGGCTTTCTCTGTATGTTGCAATAAATGATATTTATCATGAATTGACTGTTGGGAAATATTATTTAGAAAAAGCCAAGAGTCCATCTCCCTCGGATGATATATGTAAGGAGGTTTCGAGGAGGGTGAAAAGCGGTATATAGACGTTTTGTTATGTAAGGAGAAAGGAAGCCGATTAAGTCAGCTTGAGTTTTGCAGAGATTGAATTGAATGTAAAATGAAAATTGCGGTTTGAGTCGAATTACAGTTATGCACTGATAGTATCTTTATTCTGTATACAGAGCACACAATATGCATTACCTATGGCTCTTTAGTTGATACTTTGTAGTAAGTTGTAAGTGAAAAGGGAAGCTTAAGTGAAAGCATCGGCCAGAATAGAAAGTTCGTCTCTGTGCAAGTAGAGAGGACTAGGGATGCCTAATGGTGAAAGTCGAGGAAGATGTATTGGCATTAGAGATGCTTGAATTTGTCATTTTCATTCCGGAGGGTTGTTCTCTTCCGAGGCAAGCCAAGCTACTGTCTACTTCCACATCCTATTGTATTATATCACTTTATAGCACTTACGTAAACCAAAGCACTACTTGACTTAACTCATGTTGAATGTTGACTGGCTATGGAAAAAGTACATATCCAATTTTATTCCATTCCACTCGACTTGAACTTTGCTATCCTCTGCCTTTCTCTTGTGATTCCTCTGTATTTTATCCATGTTAAAATATATAACAAGCAAAGTGTATCTTAGTCTGTCGAAAGTTACTATTCTAGTTATACTGTGGG
This sequence comes from Tomocerus minor, assembly GCA_009936455.2. Taxonomy (NCBI): domain Eukaryota; kingdom Metazoa; phylum Arthropoda; class Collembola; order Entomobryomorpha; family Tomoceridae; genus Tomocerus; species Tomocerus minor. The sequence goes on from JAAAYG020035656.1 coordinate 12,706, forward strand.
TGTACTATATTGTAGCTAAATTCCCTATCTATGTTCACATACAAATACTTACAACGAGACTACCTACCTCTATGTATGTCTTTCCATAATGCGTGGGCTAGTGAGCTTTGAATATATTTCTTGCACTACAGACCACGACGAACAGGATCAGAGCACATCATAACCTGGGAAAAGAGCAAGAGCAGAAACTTTAGCTCATCCTCAGGCCACAGTTCCAATGAAAATGTTACTTTAGAGCAATAGCATACGAGGAAGGAATAAAAGCAAGGGAAGTTACTCAATGCATTACAACCAAAACATTTCAATACAATACCTATGTAATGCAACTGGGTTTTCGCAAATGCATGCCCAGGGAACCCTTAGTACAGCTAGTCACGTACTAACACTGAAAACTTTTACAAAAAAAACGATTTTTTCCTTATACATATCTACAAATATATTTTTACCATTTTACCTCGAGCGCATCAAAGTGTCCAACCCTTTTCTAGAGATACCTTTCAATGTTCATTGCTTAATAATAAGTATATTAGTTTACTTTGGGAATCCCACAATGAGAATCTCTAGAAAAGAGGGGCATTGATGGTAACTATTATGAACAAGTGCGACTAGCTGTATAGGCACATGTATTCACTTTGTTTATTTTCATTGATTATTCTGACCAAGAAGCTTTACTAAAATTTGCCTGATACAACATTTGATGCGTACAATGGTTGATGTATGTCTATGTGTTAGTTTCTGTGATGTTTTACTTGAAAACACGTCTAGATTTTCTCGATTATCGTTCATGTCTTGTCGATCCATCACTTCTATAAAATGAACTCTCCTGTCTGGATTCCTGTTCAGGAGGATATGCGCGAGTTCTGTATCATTCCTTCCTTGAATTCTCTTCGCTTCGCCTTCATTTGATTCCACTTCACTATCAATTGGACTTCTACCACTCCACTGCACTGCTATCTGAACATTCATTGAATACCTGACTGCTTCAATACGGAAATAACTTTTACTCGCATTCCCGTGGGGATTCACTACTTATTTGAGCGTAAAATATTTTTGGTCGACGCAACTACTATCTAACAGCCATTACTCTCTGCATAATATGAATATGTAAAAGGGATGCCAATTAGAATCAAAAGTTAGTTCCGAATAAACTTTTACACTGGGGTTAGATATACTAATATATATTATGATCGGGCTTTACACGATGCATGTTTGTCAATAAGCAATGAATTGAAGTGGTCGATGGTCGATTGAAAGTGGACCTACCTAACACTAACTAATGTGGGAAAAAATAAAAATTGTTTAACGTAAAGGAACTCCTTATCCAAAACTTTCCAGATAACATAGTTTTTTAGAAACACTGCAATTTGATGCCATTATCTATCTTCACCGAGTTCATTATTATGTAGCGGTACGCTACATTATGGTTTTGCCTTGAAGTTCTGTCTGTGTATGTATGTATGTATGTATGTATG
>JAAAYG020035678.1:3288-14172 GCA_009936455.2 Tomocerus minor
TCTGAATATTTTATATACAAAATGTAATTATCTCAAGGTTTATCTCCCGCAAGAGCAATTAGCCAATATTAACTTTTTCCTTTTGCTTCGAATCTAAACTTTCTCCTTCCTTTCTCTTGCATTTTCTAATTCATTCTGCAACTGCAATGCAGGAAGATAATGGCAATGATCTATAGACAGTTACATTTGTATATATGTACATAGTCTGTAGGAGTAAACGACATTACATAGTTTAAAGGGTTACCTACGTTCTCTTTTTATTATTATGAATAGATATCTAGAGTAGTAAAGGATGTTGTACTACTATCTCTCATTCTATTCATGACTAAAATGAACGGGAGTTTGTTTTTAATTACAGATAGGTTGTATAATTAGATAGTAGATTCAAGTTGTAGGACGCTACTAAGTATGAAAGAAGGGGAAGAACAGATGTATATAGTTGTCTATCTCGGAGAAACGTAGTTATAAGCGTAAGACTGACTTGACTACTATACAGATAGAGACTAAGTGTTGTGTATAGGTACATCTTCACATATTACAGATTTTACATGTTAGAGTAGTACGTGGGAGGCAATATTAGGTATTTCCCAAAAAACTAACAACTAAGATAACTTAAAATCTGTACATAATGTAGATACATAATTCTGTGAATGTATTTATGTAGGTATGTAGTACAATGTAGACATGTATGAAGCTGACCTGCAGCTCTTGTGCTGGACTTTAACCAACACTGTAATACTTAAGTATATAGTACATCATATATTTATGTATATAGTTGTTTATAATACTGTAATTAATATCAATGTAACTTTCCCTTTAACTTTCTCCATTAACTATAAAGGTTCCCCCGTCAAAAAACTCAAACACACTGCAATTGCAAGTACAAAAGGCTATTGTACTAATTAATCCTGCTGTCATCACGTCAATTAGCACGGAAAAACTCGGGGAACAACCTAACAAATGACCAATCAGCTCATTTAGGCATCTACTTATTGCTACATAATAATAATTCTGTGTAAGTTCTTATCTTTCCCTCAATGTAATTAACAAGTGCAGTATGATAAGTGAGAAAAGGAAGGATTCTGCATCCGCAGAAATAACTTCTGTTACAATATACATCAATGACATGACAATGAGCTTTCCCCAATCCGGGATCAGTATTTTTATATGTATATATGTATGTATCGTAACTATAATATATATTATCCGTAATATATATAATAATTCTATGGTTAGTAACACTTAATAAGGTAGGGTTGCCAGTATTCTCATAGTTAATTAAAAGCGTTCATATATAGTGCAATACTGTATTGTCGCAACTCAAGTGCCACTCTCCCTACTTTTACAATGTATGTATGTATGTATTGACTCAATCCAATCCTTCACAATCATCAAATAGGAACACACAATACCTAATATATACAATACGATACAACAAAGTCATCCGCCTCCCTTATGTATGTATCTCTACAGTCTTTTTACATGTTTTGCTCTATGTGTGTCATCTATATAGTCACATAAGGAAGCAAATTTATTATCAAAAATCCGGCTTCACGCTCCCAACCATCTCCATGTACAGTACAGCTGTTTTTGATTGAGCCAAGCCTAGCGACACTAACACTAAACCGCAAAGTCAACTCAGAGTCTGAACTTGATCGTTATTATACATCTTAACATAATTTAACATGCCATTAAATCCAACTATAACAAAATTAATTTGACAAGACTTTCCCTCAGACACGTACGAAATACATTTCACTTCTTTCTTTGTATATGCTTATGTAATTTGCGGAGTACGTAAGTAACAAGTACGTAAGTACATCAATATAATTCGTAGCAGGATGGGAGCACCTTGTGATTATCATGTATGTATATTCATTTCATAGACTAGGTATATAGTCATCTCATTATATACAATGTATTTTTTTCTAGAGTTATCTTTTTGGAGTTGAGTTTCAGTGTTCTTACTTTTTTTTCAGTGTTTTTGTTGATGATGGTAGTAAGGTTCGTTTCTGTATGTAGAAGTGTAGGTAATACTTTGTTGGTTTGGCATATAACATTGAACATGAGGTTTCACTTGGTTCCGGACGATTGGCACATTAAGAGCATAATATATATTGTAATAGAAATTCTGTGTGTGTTGGAGCGAACAAATAGATACAAAACTCTCTAGGAATGTGTAGTTTGTCATTTATTCAATTATTAGCCGAGATTATCGGGGTCTATTATGGATCTGTCTGTTTGTGATGAAGATGATGCATGTACAGTGTACGTTTCACATTATATCAAACTCTAGTCATTAGGTACTTTCTTTTGTAACTCATAATTATATTTATAGTTAGTATTGCTTAGAGCCATTATCCCAGGAAATGAAAAACAGTGTGTGTGAGCCTCCTTTTCCTCATTCTTACTTCCAAATACATAATCAAAAAACAAACTGCAAAAGAAAACAGAATATAAACCAGAGCATCATCCTACACAAATTGAATATAGACAAGAAGATGAGATTTTAAATTCTATTGCATAGTATATTGGTGTTAATAAATCAGATTGTGTGTTCTAATTAGTTTAGGTATAGATGCTAACTTTGTTTCAGATGTCTATTATATGAGTGAGACGTGTTTTTGGATGTTGTAGTTATGTTTTGATGTAAGGAGTATGTATGTTGTGAAAAGTATGAATGATAATGATGTTTGAATGTGAGTGAGTGAGTGAGTGAGTGATTGGGTGGGTGAGTTGTGAGTTTTTTTGAGTTACGTACAATATGGGTGTCTGGGTGTAGTTGTATTGTATTGTATATATACAGATAGTATATAGAGTATAGATAGATTTTTGGCTTTGTTTGCAAGGGTTAGACAGACGTGACATTTGTGTCGAGTAATGAATCAGTGAGTCTAGTACACATTACAATTTTTAAGTACATAAAGATAATAAGGATGAGTGAGTAGTTATTTTGATTGTGGTTGAGTTGAGTGTTGAGTCGAAGAGGTCGAGGATTATTACAATCTCATATCTTCCTCGTCCTCCACATCTTGTTGGGCAGGAGGTCGAGAAGGAGAGGAGCCGGAGCTCTGCTGAGCTTGATTGTAGGATGGATGCTCGGATATTGCATAATAATTTCCATTGTAAATGACACCGAGCTCTCGAAGAACGTCTCCACGAATAGTGGCTTTGATTGTCCAATTGTAACAGTCGTCAGCCTCACTCTCGCGGTCGAGACGTTCAACGTCAATGATTTTCGAAGAAAGTCTCTCCAGAATCACACCAATGTCTTTGATACTCAAATGTCTTTTCTGGTCGAGAGAGAGCTGGTCGATGAGCAACAGGAATTTCTGAGTCGTGATCGCCTCCTCTTCAAGCACTGACACATTGTTTTCTGTTTCAGACTCGGAGCTCTCGGTGGTTGTCCCCCCACCGTTCCCACCACCAACAAGATCCGGGTGAATTATTGAGCTTGGGCCACTACCCCCACCACCAGGCCCACTTGACAAGGACAAGGGAATACCCAACAAAGTGCTTGGCACCAACTTTTTACTCACGTAGCGTCCATTCTTATCATCCGCCACTCCCATAAAACGCACATGCAGGGACTTTGAAGAAGGACCCGGACCACTGGCCATTCTAGCCGCATCGAGTCCGGGCTCTTGAATCGGCGACGTCGCTACAGCCTTGTGCACCTTTCAACCCGCAAACACACACATTTACAAGGATTTCTCAATCATCAATTCCGTCCTTAGCTTTTAGTCTAGCATCTAGTCTACCTACTGACTAAGCCACTAATAACAACTAATAAGTAACTCATCCAATTAAATAAATTGAAACATCATATCATTGTTATTAATAATAGCCACGTAAACTGTATTGTTGCATTCTAAGGCTATATACAGTCATCAGTCAACCAGTAACTAACTAACTAACTAGACTAATCACTACTGCTAAATAGAAAACTCTATTTCATTCCTAGTAAGTAGAGGCACTAGTGTCAACAAAATTCACTACGTCCGTTGTCAAAATTTACTGACTCAACAGTTTCAAAAGAAAGCTATTGCTATTTTCTCCCACAAAATTATTCTCGTATGCAAGGGATACTTTTGTATTATTGTTAATGATAATCATTCAGTCAATCAAAATACTTGTCAAAATGCTATAATCATCATAATATTTAGTATTTACTTTCAATTCATTAATATTGGATTCTATTTAATTATTTTCACGACTAAACAAACATGTTATAAAACTTGTAACAAACAAAGGTCATCTGTACTTTGAGAAAATCATTATGTTCATCATAAAAATGTTTAAATGGAGCTTCCAAAGTCGGCTGCCAAACCCTCAACTTTTAAATAGTGTCCCTTTCGCACACAATTTTTGAGTCAATTTTTGCAAATTGGCAAAAAGTGAGTTAAAAATTGTGTGGGAGAAGATCGCGATTTGAAAGGAGAGTGGCGCGGCGCCGATTTTGAAAAGTAGAGTAAAATATTGTGTATGACTATTGTATGTATAGATTGAGAGAATTGATTGGAGACATACCTGGGTACTTGACACTTGCTCTACGAGTAGGGAGTAGGTAAGAGAACCAGAGATTCGACACAGAGTCCACAAGTCACACGAAGGGTCGAATTGTTCACTCACATCACACTGTGGTCTCCTTCCCTGTGCCCTTGTGACTCTGGCCTCCTGCCCTTCCAACTTCCCTTTGCTTTTGCTTTGGCTTTTGCCCACGTACCCAACTATGCTCCAGCGTTTCTACAATCTACACGCAAAAACCAACCATGCTACACCCTACCATTTTCACCAAAAACATAACAAATCATACTTGTACATTCTTAGATAGACTTAACTAACTAACATTTCTCTCTTATCGCCTAAACTCCTATCTCATCCTCTCGCCTCACCATTCTCCTTTAACTTTCCCATTCCTCTTATTATTTGCAGAGGCTAAATAAAAATGTTTTACGTGTCTCCACCCACTTTTCTCATATCTCTTCCCATAATATATTGTCTCCCTACTACTACATACATTCTATATAGATAGAACTTATTAACAATCAGTAACGGCAGTCACAGTAATGTGTTTTGTCTTGTCATCTTTTAAACAAGATAGAATAGCCAATCTTGGGGCTATCCACATCTAATCCCTCGTCCAACATAAAACTGACTTGACTCAACTTCCCGCGACCACTTTCTATAACCCCACACAGACTATTATCTATTTTCAACCATTCCCTCTCTCTTCTCTTTCTCTCTGGACGATAAGAAGTCTTCCATGGGTTCAGGACACAAGTCCAAGATAAATGTTCCGTATTAGGAGTGAAATCAGTTCCTAATATCCACCACTACATCCTCATCTCACAACTACTATACAAACAAACTCCTTCTCCTTCCAACTACCATACCATAGCATACTGTACATCCTTAACATACACAGAGACAGAGAGAGAGAGCAAGAGAATATTTTATAGATAGATAGATGGAAGTCTACAGAATAAAGATAAAGCACATATCTGAATTACCTACTCAAAGACCATTGTAAATTGTAATAATGTCGTTGTGTGTACAGTAGGAGAGAAAGGAGTGAAAGTCGGTCAGTTGGCTTTCACTTCCCTTGCTTGCTTAGCCTTAGGTACTCTGTCTTGTCCCTCACTTCACTTCCTTCACTATACTGTCTGTGCCCCGTGCCCACTATGTCTTCCTAATTCCTAATAATCACTAACATACAGAAATCACGCTCCAACATACCTACGCACCGAATTCTCCCACTTGATCTATATCTCATAATATATGCAACACTCATACTATACAGTTCTACACATGTTCATAAATATTTACATTCCTATCTACATTTACGACAATGCTAAATGACAATTTATTCTAGTGACCATCAAAATCTTGTCTGCATTTCAAGAATTTTAATTCACTGTTTCTTCAAAATACATTGTATATCATGAATATCAATCATGAATTAAAAATATGAGAATACTACTCACATCAATAAGAAAGAATATGTCATAAAAAGAATGTCTAACAGGATAACCTACAATTTTTCTGTATTTAAAAATTCAGTATTTTTGAAATTATTATTTTAAGGATTCCTTGTATTACATTGTAGTAAAATAAAGTGAGAGAGCTCCATTTGCCTGACATGTTTTCCTGGAGTGTTTAATGCAGTTAAAATCCATGGCTAGTTATTGAGCTGAGATTTTAGGTAATCGCTAAACGATTGCAGTCTTTAAAATCTCTTTAGATTTACATTAGTAATGTCAACATTATTAGTCGCAATATGTGTTAATAATGTTACATAGAGAGAGAGAGAGAGAGTGTAGTGAGTAGTCGAGTAGTGACCTAGGTATATGTGTAGCAAAATCTCGTGAAAGGGATTTATATGTCTAGGTATTCCATAATTTGATGTAGTAAGTATGTACCTGGCATAAGAAGAGTTGTATATATGCTAGACATATATATTTATGCAGAGAGAGAGAGAGAGGGAGAGAGAGAGAGAGAGAGAGAGAGAGAAAGAGAGTAATTTTAGCAGTCTAGGAGTTATCAATATAGAATGGTGTAGAGGAGAGAAGTAGTATTTGTAGTAGAGGAACTTGTGGAAAGAGACAGATTTAGGTTGCTGTAGTGGGAGAGTTGGAATAAGTAGAACGGGAAGGGAAGGCAAGGGAAGCAGGGAAAGGATAGAAGAGAAAAACTACGACTGTTTCCATATATTGTATAGATATATGTATATATATATGTGTATGAGTGAGTAGAGATGAATAGTCCTGGAAAATAGGTCAATGTGACACGTGCTCCTGATAGTCCTGATGGTTGCTGGTGCTGCTGCTTTGCTTTACTTCCCTCTGCCTTCCCTTACTTTCCTCTTTCTCTCTCTCTCTCTCTCTCTGGCTCGTCTGTACTCTGCGACTAGCTCTCCCACTTTCCCTCGACTTTCTCCGTCCCTTCCTTCCTGCTGCCTGCTTTCACTCGCTTTCTCTTTCTTTCCAGCATTCACTTTTTTCCCAAGAAACCATCTATTCTATGATTACATCCACGACTGGCTATATAGTGGCACTATATTCCTTGATATATACACTGCCTACATATACATACATACACTCATTGTTGGATTCTATTGCTAAACAACTAAAGTCCAAGTAGAGTAAGTGGAGTCAGCAGTTAACTGAAAGTCTGGTCCTACTAGCCCAGTCTGCTAGTAAAACCAGTAAAAGAGGGAGGAAAATAGGAGATTTCTATAGAATGCCTGACTATAGGCTAGTTAGTAAAGTCGGCCTTCTAGTAAACTGCATAATAGATGAGAATGTGGCTCCAACACCTGGGACTATCTTCCTCTACTTTAGCCTGGCTGCCCTGGTTTGGCTTCTACTTTACAGTCGTTCGTGTGCCTATTTACTATGCCCTCGTAGTCGACTCTTCGAAACGAGAATGTCTGTAGAGAGAAAAGGAGCCAAAGCAGTTTGGATACAGAAGAGTAGGCCACCTAGCAGAAGGAAAGCATCTAAAACTTTCTCTGCAGTATATTCAGTCTTGCCCTATCCTGTCCTGTCCTCCAAACTTTGTTTCTCTCCTGCATTTCGATCTCCTTCTTCTTTTCCAATTGTACACCATATAATTTACGCTTGAACAATTTGGAAATCAGAAAGGGAAAATAAATTTGAATGGGAGGCTTAATACTTAACTCTTCTATCCAGTCGACTCTGCTCAACTAAATGTTTCTCTCTCCTCTTCCACTCACTCTAATTAACGGACTCAGATATAATTAAACAGGAATTATCTAATCTAATAGCAACATATTTACGTGAAAACTGCTAATGGCAAGATTTGATTGGGATGAGGGGTGACAGCCTTAAGTTCACTGAAAGTGAGAGGCAACCTTTTCTCTAGCCGTTTTCATAACAAAGGAAGAATAATAAAGCGGAAAATCTATTCAAACTTCCGCGCCCTCAAAATGTAAACACTAAACATTTAATTTTCCTTTCTTTTTACAGTGAGCTCAAGCCTGCTGCCTCTTCTCTCATTTTCTAATGTTAAGTCAACGGTTATTAGGCTAATGTCTTTTTTCTTGTTTCTTATATTCATTTTTCGTGTCTACCTAAGAAAAAGAACTAGTATAATAAAATCTGGTAAATATATATTTAGAAAACTGTGTCTACCTAGTTTAAGAGCCTGTTTAGTAAGATATTTTTGGAAGAGAATCTATTTGAAAATTGCGGTAAGTACTGTAGTTAAACTTCGTTTACCTGTATTTTTCTGCCCTCTTCATGAAGAGCACAGCAGTGGAAGTCACAGTAAGAGGGCTCAGGCGGGCTTCCACGGCCGCCTGGCCCATGAGGAGGATGCTGAGGGGGGAAATGACCTCTTTGGGAGCACTCAACTGTGTGAACATGAACAGGAGCGGTGGGGCCACCAGTGGTGCTCTCAAGGGAGGAGGAGCCTTGTCGCGGAAGTCCACGGCCCCCATATTGGAAATGTTGGTGCTGTTGACTAGGATGGCCAAGTGGATGACCTGGAGGAGCACCGTGATGAGGTGGCAGTGGAGGAGGAACACTTGATCGGCTTGACCGTGGAACGCTGTCGTAGGGCGGATCCTCGTGGCTTATCACAGTGATCGTCGGAGGCTTCGGACCAAAGTCATTAATCACCGTCTCCAGCTTCCCATCCTTCGTTATCATTGTTCGGATTCCCATTCTACCCCCTCCTAAGCCTACTTTGCCGCTCGGGCCCACTTGGAGACCTACAAGAGAAAATGGTAATGACAACACAAATACACATTAGCATTTCACTATCTGTTTTACATATTACAATGATAAAATTCAAAATATTGATCTGATACCTATCTATGCATTAGATAATTTTTATAGGCTTGACTTCTACAGATTAGTAATCGACTCACAAATTCACAACAACAACACATACAATATAGATAATATATTATGTACACATTTACATGACTTAAATATTATTGCTTATAGCGATTTTCTCTAGAAAAGTACTTGAAATTTTTGTAAGAACTACATCAGCATGATCTTTTAGATACTATTATTTACAGATAGTCCTGTCAATTGAACTATTTTAAACTGTAAAACTGTTACGAGTGGTAAACATGTTATTTACTTACTTTACTATAGTATTGTCAACTAAGAAAATAAGTAAATAAAAATATTTCACCCTTCCCAAGTCACTCGTTAGATCTTAGTGAGTACAGAGCCGTTGGTGGGCGCTTTTCAAACTACTTTTCTAATAGAGAGCCTTAGCTAGCGGCTTCCGTTTACTTCAAAGAAAGTGAATTGCTACTCGGTGAAAACGACTTGAGTGATAGTTTGGGAAAAGATGAGTAAGGAGGTGCAAAACAAGAGGAAATCAACCGAAAGTACTGAAAAAAGCGGAAATGAGAATAGGTTTGAGTATAGATGGCGTACTTTGGAAAGAAGAAGAAGGGAGAAGTGGTGAGAGTGGGCCGGCGGGCGGCAGCGAGACGGGAGAGAGGGAGTTTGGGGAGATGTGCCTTGCGAAAGCGTCATGTCTGTGCGTGGATGCGAGCGTGGGATGCGAAGAAGTAGAAGAGTGGATGGAGGCACCTGCAGGCGGGCGCTGATCCCACGTGAGCACAATTGTAATTCTTCCCCGATTTTCCATAATTTTCCATGATGGCACTTCGTCTTGTAAGTCCAAACAGGAGATCGCCTCACACACAATTTTCGGAATGGAGGACAGGGCTGTATTTAAATAATCACTTTTTAACTATTTGTTTCTAAAAAATGATCTACCTCATTTTCTAAGTATATCTACAAGAATTTTGATGCTGGTTGTGAGGTTTCAAAACTGTCGTGGTTTTAGAGCTACACAAAACTGTGCAAAAATGTTTGGACTCTTGCCAAAATAGTTTTCTGTACACGTAGTCGAGATGTATACGTTTGATGAAGGGTAGTAAACTAATAATGGTAAGACTATAGTATGCAAAAGTATTTGTCAAACAGCTTACTGATTATAGTAACAAGTGCTCCTTATTGTTAGTACAACAGAACAGCCTAATCCACCGAATTTTATTGATCTCAAAAAATTATTTCTACTATTTACTAGTGACTTGAGAATGGGTTTTATTAAAAACGGGATTATATTATTATTATACCACTACTGAAAAGCTGGGGAATGCAAAACCCTTGCTTACAAAATACAATCGCTCCCATCAAAAATACAATAATCTACAGGGTTATTGATCCATCAACAATTTTCATAACTTGCAGAAAATCAAAAATTGTGGGATTTTCAAATAGAATTGACTAAAAGATATTCTTTTAAAAGCAGTGTGGATAAAAATATTTAATGTAAGTAGAGTGGGATCATATCATGAATAGCATACTGACATAAGCAGGCAAATAATTTCAGCTTTAAGCATGCACATTCAGGAAAAGTTCCCTTCCTCAACAAAATACCCAAGCCAAATGAATATCAATGATCAAGCCAAAGGATTCTATTAGTATGCAAAGCTTTACTTTCTTCCATGCAATGCAGAGTGTACTCGAATTTATCTAGGCTGACAGTAATGATAATAAGCAATTTCGTTGAAATACCTCTTCTCGATTTACTACATTATTTTATGTTAATGTTCTACTCAGTATGTTTTCCACTATTTGATATCTAGCTACTACTGTATACACTATATTATAGTCACACTATGCGACTACTACTATTATAATATTTTCCTTACACCTACAGATTTTATTCATAACCTAAAGACAACAGTACAGATTGACAATGAGGCGAGGGGCTTTGCCTGAATTAATCTTTAAGTCACTTTCCTATACTTTAATGTGTGTACTATAGAGTTGTTTGTATATTATCTGCACTGACATTTTAATATTTATAATGTTAATTTACATA
>JAAAYG020035689.1:0-14171 GCA_009936455.2 Tomocerus minor
ATTCAGCATTGAGCATTCTTTCAACCAACATTTCCTCAATTTCCAGTTGCAAAATTTAATGAGCTCTGGAATTTACTCGTTGTTTGAACATTGGGATAACTACTACGAGGAAATAGAAATTAAACGAATATTAATGACAAAGCATAAATACTTAAATTTTAAGCTACAGCGTACAACGATTTCTAAATTTTCGTTGGCTAATTCAAGCGTTACTTCTTTATTTTATCTATATTCAATTTTCGTAATTGCTTCTCTTTTAGCATTTTTAATAGAATGCATTCTTACTAACTATTTGCCTATTTGATTTTTCCGCAGCAAGAGTAGCAACACCCTAATCCACAATTATAGAAAGATTCTTACCTTTTCTCACATTTTGGCGAAAACTTAATTTTTAATTTAATTGCTTAATTTTTGGTTGGGGAACAGAAATGATGAAACCAGATAATTTAAATTAGAAGTAACATTTTTAATGAAAGCTACCTTGTCTAGTACTTTCAAATCTAATTTCAAATATGCTATTCACAAAATATGGCATCGGTGAAAAATATATACCACCAAGAATTGAAAATTGGTGCAACAGGTGAAATAAAAAATTCAGGATGCTGTTAATTTTTTCATTCCTGATCAAAGCAATGGATTAGAACCAAAATATTTCATCTGCATTGCCCAAATGAAGTTTTTAAGCAAAAAAATTTAATTTTAAAATAGAGCTAAATATTAGAAATGAATAAAAATATTAAATAGAATATATTAACTCTTTAAATAAGGCACATGCGAATAAATTGGATACATATAACAAAATGCGGCGGTTGTTTTCAATTTTATATATAGTTTAATTTCGTAACATATTATATATTGTACACTTAGACTGTTAGACTTGATCAGAAGTGTCGGTTTGCAAAATCACGAACTTCATTGTGATGTTGGATGACAAGCTAAGAAACAAAAAAAGTGTCATGTTAGAATTGGGTTAATCTGGAAATATTTGACTCTCAGTTGTAGTTGGTACCTGAGAAACATGAACATTGGGGATGTCTGCAGCATAGGCTTCCAAATTTTCGACGACTCTGTTGACTTTTCCGGGACGACGAAGAGAGAAGGGGAGGTGAGTTGGCTTAGAGTAGGGACTTCTATCAAATGGATAACCCATAGGTTTGGCATCCGGATATTTCCTACCCACCAGTCCACAATGAATGAACGACGGCCTGCAGGTCACATTGGGGCTCATCCCGAAGTCCTCATTCTGCTGCTCTGCCCAAGTGGAGTCGTTGTCCACGCGATCATCCACTCCATTCGTCACCATTACAAACAAATCAAAGGCCATTCCTGTCTCCGTGCCTTTTGGGACGAGGAGATGATGTGGGAATCCGCAATCGCAAGTCGTCCTCGAATTAACACCTGACCGAATCTCGTCCGTCAATTCTCTGATTGATTTGGGCCAGTCTGCTGTCAGACTTGACTCTGTCGATTTCCTTTTTAGGGCATTAACTCCTGGTTTTACTGTTTATAAATATTTATTAATTAATTCATAATTAATTTGAAATTTTACGTTATTTCAAGATTGATTAGGAATTTAAACTCACAAACAGTTGAAAATATATCCATCGTAAAAAATAAACGTCTCTGTTCCGCCATTGTGTATCGTTGAAGAGGTTTCCTGGAAGATTTGTATCTTGGTGCTAGGAAGATACGTACTGTGGCTGGTGTTAACTTTGCAAGGAAATTTCTCTGTTAAAAAACGTACATTTCATTTAAGTTGATAATCTTTATGTTTATAGTTATATCGCGCCAGGTTTGAAAAAAATATTTTACAATGTTGATTTGATATTGAAACTCTTGATGATCCAAATGCTTGGCGCAGACGTTGATGCTCAATGAACGATTAGTGTTCATCGATCTGTTGAAATCAAGACCCCCTTCCAATTGGAAATTCCGAATTTTCCAAAATGTATGCAAAATATTAACTGGTGCACCCCTCACGGCTTCTGGGACGACTTCTACCTTATCTATTTTTATTCCTTTGAATACCAACTGATGGTCACCCTGAGGAAACAGACATTGAACATAACAAAAATAAAAGATATTGGGAACTAACCAAGTTTTCACGAAATTACTGATTTACTCACCCCGAATGGAGCATATGGTTTCAAATGTTTCAATTTGTAGGATTGGAAGATAATATCCACGTATTTGTGCCAGCGGTAAAATATGACATCCCTCATTGCTGTGGCCTTAATTTTCATTTTAAGTATTAATTATTGATTTTAGAAGCTATATTATTACAAAACCGCTATGTTTACAAACCTCATCGCCTATTACACCAATTATTCCCTGTCAACCAAAATGAATAAACAATTATCAGAAATATTTTTCATTGTAGCGTGTATAATTAATTAAAGTGTAATAAAATAGAGATTAATATCAGGAAGGGACTACCGGAGGAGCATCAATCCTGGACATAATGTTGTGGCCTCGGTTGTGGAATCCTGACTCTCCATAATGCATTCTATTAATGGATTTGTTAGACGCCTCAGAAATATCTCCCAAAACGTTAATACTATCATAGCCATTAATTTCAAGAAATCCTCTCTCCTATAATTGTCAGCAAATAAAAATAATTTTTTTTCTCTAATTGTAATTGTATCTCTAAACCAAATTCCGTCATATTGTTACCCATTTATATATAATATGTAAATACTAATACAATATATTGGCAATAGTTGCGACTTACATGAATAATACCGCCTTGATTAATAGCATCGAGAACCCGATCACGTTCAATCGTTAAATTTCTTAGTGCTTCTCGCTCTGCTGGCATCAAGACTAACTACAAATTTTAAAACGTCCCTTTTAAATCGTAACAACTCAAAAGGTTTAAATGGCATATAGTTACAAATGTCGAATTAACATTTTCACATCCGTAATACTTTTTAAATACCAATTTGAAGAATCAACAGAAAATATAAATTGATGGTTCTGAAGTTAAACTGATATTGTAATATTAAATTCATATTATAGTTATTCGTATGATAATGGGAGTAGGTACTTATGTATGTGTTGCTTATCATATAAAAGCTATAAAGTCATCAATAAAATATTTTTGCATTTGTTGTAAAATAAATAATCCCTTTCAAATATTTAAGGCAAGAAAAATGTTAAGCAAATTTAATATATTAACTATTAAACTTAAAGCAATCAAGACAGGCGTAACTGATACATCGTCAACTTTAAACGAAGCGGTCCAATGGAGTTTTAATGATTT
This sequence comes from Tomocerus minor, assembly GCA_009936455.2. Classification (NCBI taxonomy): domain Eukaryota; kingdom Metazoa; phylum Arthropoda; class Collembola; order Entomobryomorpha; family Tomoceridae; genus Tomocerus; species Tomocerus minor. The sequence goes on from JAAAYG020035689.1 coordinate 3,263, forward strand.
GTTAATGTCAATTCTTACAGATAGATTTCTTCCGGGTTGTCGTTCTGCAAAAGGTCTTGAAGAGATGCCGTCCGTCAAATGCGGCTTGAATCCCTCTTCTAAAATTGAATCGGTTTGAATATTTAGTGGCTTTTGAGGCTCCAAGTCATTAGCAATTCTCTCAGCAGCATACCTGCACATATACACGTGTTCAAATTATCAGATTAAATTTCCAAGGCCAAGAAATTATCAAGCGGCATGGGAGGGCCATCACCTTGCAATTAGTTCATGATGAAAAAAGTAAAAGAATTCTCCACGTCGGTCAATCGTGGCATTAGTTCTCGTTGGATTGAGTAAATGCCAAATCCAGTGGTGAGCGTTCATTTGCAAATCCTCCCGAAAATACCAGAGGCGATTTTCGATACCGTTGTCCATTCCAAATCTTTCATCCAGCTCAACACACTGCTGCAGATAATACAATAACCGTTGATATAAATGCTCGATGTTTTAAAACATTTAAATTCAATAATTATTTAGTTTATTGTAATAATTGCATAGTAATTGCTTAGAATGAAGGAATGTTGTCAACCTGTGACGATGGATTATTCTGGAAGACGGGAGCAGGAAAAAAAGTTGTTGGAAACAATTCTATGGGATTCGCTCTGATGTTCATTTCCAAAATTCTTGGCACGAGAGCCAATTGGGCTCTCAAGAAAGCAACGTACCAGATTTTAGGATGAATATCAGGACTGACTTTTGATTGAGAGCAGAACTCAAAAAATGCATTCGTGTCTTCTTGATCTATATAAAAATGGAGTACATTGTCAAAATAAATTTAAGTACACACAATCAAGTTGTAATAATAAAACTGCTTAGAAAATTGCTCTTTAATTATTTTGATATTTATATCCATGATATATAATGTCTATTGAAACTTGCGGTCTCGTTGAAAATTATTTTTAAAACGGAATTTACAAAATTCATCCCTTCGCAAGTATATTTTTAAATGTTTTAATTGATGTCAGCTTTTTTCTCTATTTAAATTCAAGGTGAAGAACATAATCAAGGTTTACCCAAGTAATATCCAGTTAAAATGTCGACTGCATTTCTGTGTTCGGGGTTAAAGCCAGCGTAGAGAGAGTTTTTCCCACATTTTTCGGAAATCGTCGTCACGTTGTATTTTCCAATAAAACCTTTGGCAGCTGTAGCAACGGCAGCCTTGGCAGCTTCGTAGGGAGACGAAATATAAATATTGAAATACCTTTGAGCAAAAGATTCTGGCGATTCTTGACTGCTGACAAAGCGTTGACAAACTGCTGACAAACCGTAAAGTAGCACAAAAATTTCGATATAGCGTGTAAAATGCATTGCTAAAAATTCCACATGAAGCTAAAACATTTCGGAGATACTGATGGAAATATATTCTTACACTATAAGATTTCAGTCTTCGGATAAATTAGAATCAAAACATTTTAATTAATGTGTAAGGTGAGGGAACTCCAAAATTCACCACTTCTTGCTAACACCTATATAATAATACTAAATCTCTATTCTACCATTGTTCTAAATTGTTGCATTTATTTTTGATATACACTAATCTAATATTAAATCCTGGCAACATAGTTCAAGCAAATCCTAATGAAGTCAAAAGTTATTGAAAAAATTGTATGGCTTAGGTATTTTTTGTGAAGCAGTAATGCAGGCAATAATGATCTTCTGGTTCTAAAATGTTTATTATGAAGAATCACATTAGGAAGAGTGAGAAAATTAAAAGGTATCAAGTAACAAATATTTGTTGTATGTACCTCTATGAATTTTGTGGGCACCCTTATAGCTACACTTAACTAAAAACCTGTAGTTAAACAAAACATTAACAAATAAGATAATTTTAATTTCTTGCTTCCATCCAGATAAAAATAATTGACTGCACTCTAGGCTCAACCATGTCGTATTATAAATCTATTATTTTTTACATAATCCTATTGAAAAAAAATATGGTAAAATGACTGCCATTAGGGAGCGAAGCATGGAATGGATTACTGGGCCTAAAATTCAAATCAAAATATTAAAGTCATTTAAATAAAATAGGTAGGTACTATTTAACTCTTTACTTTTAATTACAATCATACGGTTTATACTATTTTGACCGTTTGGAATAAATTGTAAATTAAGCTTTATTCCAATGGATTAATTTTTAATTTTTGTCAGCATTTTTATCTGCAAACATTACTCAAAGGTAGATAATGACAATACATCTTCATGCATTAATGAACACTGGGTACCTACCTAACCTGTACCTAGTACCTACAAATGATCTTTTTACAAGAAGGCGCAACAGTTAAGAATATAATTGATGCTTAATCGCCTAGAGTCTTGCCCTTTCCATATTTTACGATTGCGTTTCCTGTTGCCACACTTTACTGATAATTCATCCGATGCAATTGCAACTAAAAACTTTCTGAGTGACTATATACACATTACATGTATAAATATTCCATGGCTATATTCACTACTGTACAATTAAAAAGCCATACCATACATTTCTGCAGTGTGTTGAGTGCCTCTATATAATTTAAAAATATGCTACATCTCCAGAGCCAAAATTATTTAATTGACACCCGCAGAAAGTAGCTTTAAGAAGCTTTAAGATGTAGTTTTAAGTAGCCCTTTAAAGTATAATACAAAGTTTTGAATTAATTAAAATCTATCGGGTATAGCATTTTCTTCTATAAAATTGTTCAAGATATTTTCCCTTACTGTGTCTTGTCAGTTTCTTAATTGGCAAGCATGTACATGACGTAGTATGAATATTTGATAGCATATCTTCCAATCTAAATTTCATGGTACATGGTCATGGCCATCCCAATAATGCATTAATAGTTTTACTACTTAAGTAGATCCACTAAACCATGCACATCTTTTTGCAACTAGTTTTTAATTGGGCAGCGTTATTTCTGTTAGGTGTTGATGTGGTTTGGTGCAACACAAAATCGTCTAATGTAATTAATATAATATGGGATATAAAATAGCACTCCTATTGCTCTAAATGACAAATACTTAATTCCCTGTCATCAGATTTACTACCGTGTTTAAATTAGTGTAACAGCCATGCGATATTAATCAAATTTTAACAGCCGCAAATGTGCTTCGAAATACGTTCAGCAAGTTTGTCAACATGCATAAATACAAAAGCCTTAACTTAAAGAAATTGTGATTGTTACGAACTGTTACAATATAAGATTCTTAATCGGTATATGCGGATATATTGAGACGAAATTACAATTGTGGCAATTAACGTTAAGAGAATACGAATATAAGGATATAATATACACACCCAAAATATTATTGTCTATCTCTAAATGTTTCCTCCTCAGTGTAATGACGAAAAATAATTATACTTCACACAGACCATTAACCTCTTTAGTTATATGAAGTACAGAATAAAACACTAATTGTCACAAAGGATACCTCTTTTAGCCTGCCCTAGGAGAGCTTATAGAATCCCACATTCTGTCCGTACGTACGTCGACACATCCGTCCGTTGACTAAACTAGGCATAAACATAATTTATGCGCCAGTGACGGGCCCTATTAAAATAGCTATTGTGCTTCTAATAAATTGTCAAATCGATAGTATAAATATATTAATATTTTAAAACACCGTTGCCAACCAAATAAATCTAAAGAAAAACATCTGTATTACTTAAGAGTTTTTACCGATTTAAATAAAATCCATCCTTTGGACCGTTAACGCATTATTCAGTACGTCTATTTATGTCAGATTAAAGGGGTCCTGACAAAATGCACCGCTTCACCGCTTGGAGACTTTCGGGTAATCTTAAACACGTCCCACATTGGAGCATGTTTATTTTTCTTTAGGTTAGGTTAGCGTTACACCCGAAAGTCACAAAGCGGTGAAGCTGTGAAGGTGGTGGATTTTGTCAGGACCCGATTAAAGTACCGAACCTAATCAAAATAATCTAAGAAAAAATCATCTGTATTACTAAAGATTTTTTACCGTTGTAATAAAATTCATCCGTTGGACCTTTAGTGCTCAAGTGTTTTTGACATATTTGATTCTGAAAATGATGGAAAATATCTTGCTCTGAATTTTAACTTTATTGATTGTAAAGTTTAGCGTTTAAGTTTGTTAGTACGTTTGTTTTCTCGCAATGCAATGCTAAAAATGCTTTTTGTATTAAGGATGTCTCAACGATGCGTAAAACACTCATTTTTCAGCCAGCTAGGACGTTGACTGTTTTTAAAACGAAGACCATTCTGGTACATTCCCAAAGTACCCAGTGTTTCCCGAAAAAATGTCTACGAGCTTCAAAATTAATTTTTGCTTGGAGTAGGAGAAATGCTTGGAGTTTGAACAAAAGTATTTATTTCTTTTTTATTTGAAAAGCTAAAAATGTTTCCTACGACTTGGCCCCGGGACAGGTCTCCTTGTATTTTTGAGATGTTGCATTTCACGATCAGGAGTTTTGCTTGTTCTGCGTAATTGCCTATTCATGTTAACGCAGCATATGTTACTACAGCGTGCTGCTTAGTAAATGCTACCATTACGACGCCATTTATGTATTGACTTCTACATGTTTATTTATTTCTAAGCACCTTGTAGTAATATTTTTCGCACAGGCGCTGTCGACGATTGAGGCACCCTTATGAGTTCACATTTAAGCCAATATAGTTTTAAAAGAAAAACATTAAATTGATAAAGACCTTCCCCTTAATCAAACAGCATGCAGTGTATATACAGCACTCATTATTACAAATTATAGAATTCGACAATATTTGAACCCTTCGCATTGGCGAAGGAGATGTTCCGGTCCGTAAATTTTATTTTATGAGTGCTCACTTCAATGGGTTTCATCCAAGATGTAGAATAAAACTTTTTATGGGTGTATACCCTCCGAAACAATTGGATGCGAACAATTCACCAAAAGCAAAAATTTTCCAACTTGGCTATTCCATTTCAAACATAATCAAATTTATTGGTAAATATTAACTAAAAGTGAATACAAATAGCTATGAAATTGATATTTTCTCTGCGGTTGAATTTTAATTATCAAAAATTATCATTTCCAATCCAAACAGTGTAGTTTAGTTTCTCTATTTATATGTAATGGTCAATGGCTAAGGCTTAATTCCAACATGTTGTCAGTATTCAGAGTAACAACCTTGTCTTTAAGTCAGTCTAACCGTCCGGCTGCATCCACAGACGATCACATATAACAGGTTGACGGACAAGAATCAAACTTTCTGTATGTCATCTAAAGGTCAATAGGAACAACAAGTTCGCAAATGTGGTTACTGGGATTTAGGGATGATAAGGTAACCTAGGACGTTACTAATTTTAGACATTATAACATTTAAACCAATAGACATAATATTTTCTTTCTACATCTGGTACTATTGTATAAAGGAAGCTGTCCATCCCCTATATCGTCAATAGATCAAGGTCATATTGCACTACCACATCATTTCTACTGCATACACTATTTCAATTCCAATAATACTATATGTATTACTAGTTATTTTTCAAGGTACTATTATGCTACTATGCTATTAGTAAACATGTTACTCTGCATTTACAGCCGTTTTTACTTTAGATTGTTTTAAATTGGTGGCATTGGTTCGCATTGTTTGCAAGAGATTCATACAACGAATCGTATAGGTAGTGATTAATTTTTAATTTGGAAACTGTGGTTCCGTGTATAGACTATTTCAAAATGCAAAACTTTTCGAAACCCCTGGGTTTTAAATTATTACTCGCCTTCATAATACTCAAAATTGGAAAAAGTGTGTCTTCGTCAGAAAAGAACGAATGCTTAAAAATTAAAGGATTGGATACGATAATGGCAACATTATCGAAGCTTACAAGTGTGTCCATTTACCATGACAGTGAAATTCCTTGCATTTATAATGATGGTGTAGGAGAAGGTCATATTACGATTATGAGGACCGAAAATATAATTCGGCTTAAGCAGGAACCTATAACTTACATGGAAGATCGGAAGTGGATATTATTCTATACAAATATAGTTATTACCAATACAAATAGACTTTCGGGATTAATTGAAGAAAATTTATTAACAGTTTGCCACGACGGTATCTCTTTTGTAAGTCGCTTAAAGTTGTGCCGGGAAAATTACGGCTACGACATTCTAATTTCGTCTCGAGAAATATTCTCAGATGGGGTAGGACAAATGACTTCAAAATTGTCTAAAACCGTTATCTTTTTTCCGATAGATTTTTCGAAAATTCAACCTTTTCTCTCACAGCTCTATGTATTGTGCTCTTCGTGTGTGGTATTTTGTGAAGAATATAATCTTTACCCGGCGTTAATGGAGTTGAATTTTGTCACAATCTCAGAGGCTGTAGTGATAAATGTGACCCGGTTTATTGACGAATACAAATATACCTTAGCAAATCCCAGGTATTGTTTTTATGAAAATTTTACTACAGCAATAGATACCCAACAAAACGTTTCTGTGGCTGCTTTTGATGATATAAAAACCATATCGCCATTCAAACCTTTAAAGAACCAATCTGTAAGTTTCGAAGAAGCGATTTCTACTCTTTATGTAAACAATGTCGGAAAAGCTAAATATTTATACGCACATTACGTACTGCCAAAGCCATTGAAAGACATATCCAATCCTCAGAATAGCACATGGGTTTCTGTAATTACTGGATCAGTGAAATTGAACTTTGTTACTTGTTACGGAAATCGGGAAGAATTAAGATGGGAAATATATGTCAGTCCATACTATGGAATATGCTGGACATTGATACTCATTTCCATTGTTTTGATATCTTTAACCATATTTTTCCAAATAACTTCGATTTCCAAGCTAACGACAAAAGAGTTTATTAAAAATCTGCTGCATTTGGTATATAATCAATCAGCTGCACTACTGGAGCAAGGAGTACCAATCCCAGGTGGGAATAGAAAATTGAAGTTGACTTTCACTTTTGGTATTTTCTTACTATTGGGGGTCATCTTAAGCAACGCTTACAAATCCATCATCGTCAGTCAAATGGTGTTACCAAAAAAAGTAACTACGAAGTACAATTTACTACAGGACTTGGAGATATTTGTGTTGATAGAACCCACTACTTTCTTTTTATCTGAGATTTTGCGCATCAAATATGAATTTGAAAAGCTAAATTTAACACCTGTAAATGATTCCATATGGATGTCTACCGGAATTCTATGTAGTCATGAAAAATTACCAGACACTTTGGAGAATATGTTTGGGGTGAATAGCTCAAAATTTCCAATGTGTAAATATCAGCATCAAGTGGATAGAATTGTAAAACTGAAACAATTTTTTCGAGGTTTCGAAATTTCTCCTAATTTTTTTGATATCAGAGCGGGTGTTACTCGCTTTACTATTAACAAAACTCTTATTCAAAATTTACAACGAAGTAATTTAAACGCGGGATATGAACTGGGCTTACTGTCGCAGTTACCGTCGGAGTTTATAGTCGCTAATTCCCAATTTTTTAAACTAAATTATGATTTAGCATCCTTTAAAGATCGTTCCAAAATTCTACATTCGTGCAATTCCAAAGCAGCCTTCTTGACTTCGGAAACGTGGCTTGATGCTTATGCAAAGTATTTATTTCGCGATGGCCACTTTACTAGAGGAAGAGAAAGTTTTAACAAAAAACTAATAGGATTAAGCATTGACTATTCATTCAGTCAACACTTCTTCAATTTCAAGTCACAAATTTTAATGAGCTCAGGAATTTACTGGTTGTTTGAACATTGGGATTACTTTCACAAGGAAGTTGAAGTTAAACGAAAAATTTTATCAGGACATGTGCACTTATATCTATATCAACAACGTGAACCGATTAGTAAAATTTCATTTGCTAATTCAAGTGTCACTTCTCTATTTTATGTTTATGCAGCTCTCACCGTTTTTTCTATATTATTATTTCTAACTGAATACATTTATCCTGTTTATTTGGCCATGATCATCAAATATTTTATTCTCCGTTTGTCAATTTTCTAAACTTGATTGCAGATTTATTTAACGCGAGCAGTACTGAGGGCTCTTAAAAGTAAAGTTTTTTGCTTCCGAACGACGGAATACATTTATACTGTTTATCCCTAGAATATATAAGATATGTGATGTACTGTCCCTATTAAGATGGCTACATTTGTAGCCGCATATCCGGACATACAATTGGCCGAGAGAGTAATTCGATTAGCCAAAACTGTGCAGGGTGGATGGCGTAACTCAAAGAGTAGCGTGTATGCACATACATGCGTGGGTAGGCCTTATATTACCAAACCCTGTGCGGCTACAATTGTAGCCATCTTACTATATAACGTTGTTTTTCCCAGATTTTGTCTTTGTTTTTATTTTATTGTAACGTATAGGATGCTCCTACTAACATGCAATAGGCACCAAACGAAAGAGGGATTAATACTTGAGGTATACATAAATCCTCGAGGTTAAATTGCAGCTACTTTCCGAGCCGCACAATTTCAAAGACAAGTGGCTACAAATGTAGCCATCTTACCCATTCTAGGGTGTGACCATGATAATCAAATATTTTAATTTATCTGTTTTTATTTATGTATAAAAAGGAAAAACTCGGTTTTGAAGTTATGCCCGAGGCCCTAAGAAATCTAAAGCTAGCGCATTGCTTAATTTGGTATGTATTTCTATTTATTAACTTTCGGTTATTTCCGTCATAACATAAAGGAAAACAAGGGGGAATCAGATACGGACAGACCATCGCAAAAACTAAGAAAAAATATAAACAGAAACTTGTAAACTTTGTAATGGAAATGAACAAAGGTTAATAGTTCGAAAGTGATACTAAAAAAATTGTTGTAAACAATCTAACCAGGAGATGAAATTTTAAATTGAGCGCCTCTTAACAAATTAATTCAGATCAATACTAAAAAATCCTTTTCTAATGTGAAAAGGTGAATGCTTTTATTTCTTTTTTAGATAAGAAATAAAAGCTCAACTCAAATCGTATTCCAATTAAAATCTTCCGTTATTTATTCAGTGACCAGGTTTCGCTAGAAACCTGGTCACTGAATAAATGCCAAGAAAAATATGCCTGAATAAATGCCAAGAAAACCAATAATTGCTAAACATGACAGTTTCCTAGTTTTTCCCTTCTACAAATCTATATTTGGTCTTGGTAGAATTATTACCAATTCTTTGAAGTATGAACTGTTAAAATGTAGTGATGAAAAGTATAAAAATGCTGTAGGAAATATAAACTTATGCATGTCATACACCAGAGTAAGGAATATTAGTGATCTTACTAAAATCAGGAATACAAAACGTAAAAGTCTGTACTCAATCCTGGATAATTAAGCACGAAATTCAAATACTAATTCGCGGTGGTATCTCAATCTGGACGTTTTCCTTTAAATTCAAAATTAAATTTAAATTAATATCATAAATTAAATACTGTTACTATTCAGGTAATTAAATATAAGATAATTACTAAGCTCTTTCTTATTTAATATGGATATTACATTATTGATATTTAGTTCAATGTTCACTGCTAATGGCATAAAATTTCTAAAAATTATCATTGTAATATTTATTTCAGTTTGAAAATGCTCTAGCGAAACCTGGTCAATGGTTTCTTCTGGAATGTACTGGAAGCTTTCCCTTTTGTCTTGGAAAGTTTGGTGGGTTCGTGTGCAAAAAGGACTATTGTTGCACACGAGACTCCCAAAATTCCAGTATAAAAGGGGGAACTTTTCCCAGAATTCCCATTCTCGATCTGGGGATTGAAGAGTCAACTACTCTTCTCTCTTTGATCAGGTTTCGGCCTAGAGAACGCTCTTTCTAATTGTTAAAGCTAAGCTACTCTGTAGCAGTGCATTTTATTACTGCATCATTGCATAATATTATCACTTTTAGCATTATAATAATTAGCGAGCATCCATTAAAGCTAAGCTACTCTGTAGCAGTGCATTTTATTATTGCATTATTGCATAATATTATCATTTTTAGCATTATAATAATTAGCAAGCATCCATTTAAGCTAAGCTACTCTGTAGCAGTGTATATTATATACTATTGCATTATTGCATATAATATTACTCTTAGCTAATTCTCAGCATCCGTACCAAGTAGAACCCGGGACACACGGTAATTCCGTCATAAAACGTTAACTTGTACCCAGACTGAGGGACAGATTTCCAAGGCATTCCTATAAAGAGATTTCATCTCTTAATAATTCATCCACGTAACTTCGATTTTTCGCCTTTTTCGGTGCTAAACTCTAAAATATCTGGTTTCTGCGGAAGAGTTTTCTGAAATCAAGGACCAGAATTTACCCGGATAAGATATATGGGTCACCTGGAGGCTACCTTCATGTATTTCATGTAAGTAGCATGACTGACCACATCACGTTTAACAATCATACGAATTTCTACACCTGGTAATTTAATCGACACCCTCAAAAATGCAATGTTTGTGCAATAAATGGATGGGCCCCAATGTGGTTTTATGGAAAATAGAAAATGTTTTTGACTTAAATGTTCACCATGGTTTCGTCTTTTCCCATTTCCCACCCCATTTTGATAGGCACCTGGGAAATTTCCGGGAAATGAAAAATCCCTGTGGGAAATGAAAAATAAATTGCTATAATTGACAAACTACACTACTTTTACACACTTTAAAAGCCTAATGCATGTAAAAATGCATTCTGCATTTTCCCGTTCTCAATCTCATTTAAGTTACCATACAATAACTGCAAAAAATAATAATAACCAAATATTAACATTATGTAGATATAAATAGTCAAAATAACTAAAATAATGTTTTTTTTGACTATATGTGAAGATAAAAGTTAATATTTCAGTGTTATTATAGCAGTTTTCATACTTTTTGTTTCATTTCCCACCTCATTTTTCAATTTCCCACCCACTT
>JAAAYG020035711.1:0-36747 GCA_009936455.2 Tomocerus minor
AATATATTATACCCACGTAACGATGTAGCATTTTTTGCAATTTATTTGGTTGCAATTAAATTTACACCACAAGAAATTACACATAAAACGCTATTACAGCGGAAATTGATATTTATTTTTTGGGGCTTTTATTGTATTTAAAATGAAAATTTCATCCTTGTAGCAAAAAAATCTAATAAATGTGGGCTTACATTGTATAAGTTACTAGTTAATACTAGTTGTGTATGCAGAGGATAGAAGAATTGAATATCAATTATGGCTCCTTTTCTATTAGCTAGTAAAGTTAGTGTAGTGACAAAGCTGGTAGTGCTTTTTATGTAGTTGGCCAAATGAGTTTTTATGTAATGGAGCTGAGTGAGGACGCTGGTCAGTATTGCGCTAACTAAACATGTGCTACACACAATAAAAGGGAAATGATTTTGGAGGTCAGGGAGTACGGTGAGAAATCGTCATTTTCGTCAGACATATGTACGACGAACAATGTTGCACTGCCATTGCCAACACTGCCGAGTGACCAAGTGCATGCTTTAAAATCTGTCTGCATGTGTTAGATGGTACTGGTATGGTTGGTGAGCATGTGCACGCTCCCAACAACCATCATAATAGCAGATAGATATAATGCAATGCACAAGCTCTGCTGTTCTATTGTACCTAACTAACAAAGCAAAGCAAGTTAATTTTTATATATAATGGAAGAGCAACAATAGGAAAATAGCTAAGGTAGAATTTGCTCTACAGATAGGATACACACAACACTCACTCTCAAGTATACTCACTGTTATCTGTCTATGTATCTGGCATTTATGTCTTCAATGCTTCTTATACGTTCCTCCTCCTTGTGTTACAGACCACCACCTCATTTCCTCGTGAGCACTTTTTCTAAATATTCAGCTTATTCTCTTTTAACATAATCATTGTACCATATTTGCTAATAAGTAACTACAATATCATCAGAAGGTCTTTTTGTCTACATGCATAATGTACAATTCTTCTTTACTCTCGAGTGGAGTGTCTCGAGAGAGAATCGAGACATAATGCTAATATGTCTGTAAATATTAATATTTTATAATATTGTAATGCTGTTCGAGCACTTAACAGTGGTTTCGACTAACCGTTTTTTCAAAACTTTTATTTACTATCTTTTGCATAATTATAATGATCTCATTACTTTTTTCAATACATAACCTACGCACTCAGTGTTAGAAATTTTATTCGCTTCCCGATCAACATCGCACACATCACACATGAGACGTGTGAGTGAGGCTTACGAGTTTCGGGTCTCCTCCTCTCCGTCTCTGTTAAAGTCTATTAATTGCTTGTATTCACTATTTATTGATATCATTGGAAACATTGGATTTGGAATCTAGAATCATTGGTATGTCTTTTGCTTTTTTCTCAGCGTTTCCTATACAATTTTGTTTTATTAGCAAGTGATTTAAAATTATTTTGTAGTAACTAAACTTGTGTACTTCTTCACTTCCTTAACATGCAAACGGTTTTAGAAATAGACACGCATTTTACTGGTATTGGGATAGTTTTTTAAATCCATAATTGTATAGACAAAGGGAAACATCTTCTTTAGCAGCTTTTTGAATAAAAGAGTATATTTCGGCCACTACTTATCAAGAACCCTAATAAGAAATTTCAAGAAGCTACGTGCTTTTATTTATATCAAATATATTTGCCAACTAAAATCTAGTCAATCAGAATCGCTGCACTAATACAATTTATTATAACAAGGCATGTTGATCATTTGGCAAACCTTTGGAATTATTTTTGGATTTCTACCGTTTGCTTAGTGCTTTATTTCAGTCGTACAGTGATTATTATACATGCGAATTCGAATGTTGTTGATGTGTTGCAATTTTGAGTGAGTCAGTGAGTCATCAGCATCACAATAACAGCTTACTTGTGTGTTTTATGATTCAAAATTTTATATAAGAATACGTGTACATAGTGTAGTCATTTTACATATGTGCATAATACTCTACTACATAATATATAATGATACCTTCTTGGTATAAATAAACAGTAAAAATAAGAAACTAAATCTGAAGCTAAAGGCTAAATATAGTTGATACATGTAGATTTATTTTTGGAATACAAATAGAACCATGTGCTGTATACGCAGTTCACCAAGCTACGTAATATTAAATGGTAAAGCTATAAGGTATTAACTAAAGGTCACATCACACAGCATTTTTCAATGTTAGTGTTTTTGGATTAGAGTATTTTCATTTTAGTATGTAGGAATTTTGATTGGAAGATTTGAAATTGTATTTTGAAAGTAAAAGTTGGGGGGAGTGTAGCAGAGTCTGACTTTAGATTTGAGAGTTACTGGTTGGAGTTTCTGTGGATGTGAAGACGGTTTCAGTCGTTTTCGTTCGATCCCGTCGTGTTAGAACTTACGTGTAAGTTGGGGTAAGATATTGGGGAGCTTCACGAAAGAAAGGAAATCGATACATAGAATAGAAGGGTAGCCCGCTAGCAAGCAGTGCGTGCTGCTTGCTACTACGCTCAAAGCTGAATCCAGCTCTCAGTTGAATTCATTCTCATTCTGAATTTTCAGCTACGTATAGAAATATAAGTTTAGCGTGATGCATAGTAAACTCCTCTCGGCATTATTACAGCTCTGCTCTTTGTATACAAAATGCAGTGCATAATATGTATGGAGTTTCTGCCCTTTCTGCTGCGCTTGCAAAGTTGTCATTGCATTGCCATGTATGCGGCTAGATTGCTTTCAATAGGTAATATTAATCAATGTCTACAGAGAGAAATATAAGTAGTATATAAATAATATCCAACAATCCAACTGTTTTTGCATAACACTTCCTAAATTCGATTGTATTGTAATGATGCTTTTAGGCTGTGTATTTATGTGTAAATAAATGCGAAGCACGAGATAATGCAAATACAAATTAATTGTATTTGTATACATCTTTATTTATCAACAAACACGCTCTCGTTGTTATAAATAATCTTTGTGCGAGGGTAGTTCACATTTATTCACTTTGGACTGCCAATAAAACTACCAATTGCCAACTACAAATGCTCTGAACTTGACAATGTTAAGTTGGTGTTGAGTGAGACATCGTTTTTGTTGTGTGATATTGGATTGTTTTCGTTTTCATTTGGAATCTGTTCTCTGTTCTGGTTGGTGTGAAGGTGTGATAATACGTTGTTAAAATGGAGTTAAAAAGTATGTAATGTACTTAAATTGTAGATTTAGGTAAAGTTAGTGCTTGCAAATGAAAATCTTTTGTGCTATTAATTAGCGTCTCCGTGTTAGTCTTGAAATATCTTTAGAGCTCCTTTTGTATTAACACCAGACTATTTTTTCCAATTCTTAGTCTACAACCTTCAACTCCACTAACTGATTTTCAGTTTTTCATTATAAAGTAGTGTGGTGCTTTTCAAAATCTTCGTATGTAAGAACGTGGAGGTAAGAGAGTTATATAAGATTATAGGTATTGTCTGGTGCATACCTCAGCATTTTAATATTTTTATCATTGCAATCTAGTAGGATGTGGCTATAGACATAACTTCACGAAACGGTGCATTAGTAGGGAATAGGGAAGAGGAAGTCTGGCTCTTGGGTGAAAGCTTAGCTACTTTCGTGGAAAGGGAAAGGACGAGCGTTGCCGTTGCTGGATGCAGTGGGGTAGCAAATAGCTTGCCGAGGAAAGAGTCTTCTGGTTGCAGTGAGAGTGGTGTGGGTGATGCTGAAATAGAAGTTGGTTTGCAATAGCTCTGCTCTGCATAGAAAGTGAAATAATATCGTATTAGGAGAATGAAAGGAAGAAGAGGGGAATAAAATACCCTCGGTACTGTTCGTCACTAGCTGGCTTTCTCTTCTTCCCTTCCTGTCCTTTCCCTTCCTTTCTGTTGGAATTGCATAGAAAAAAGTGAGTGAGAAGACGAAGTTTACGATCAGCCAAGTCGGTGGCGTACTCTTGCTTGAAGGGAGAAAGCCCACTTCTTCCAAAACTCCTCTGCTCGATTCAATGCAATTCACTAAACTACCCAAGAGAAAGAAAACTTCCTGTGAATGGATGGCAGTATTAAGCCAGTCCGTTGTACTGACAATAAGACATTTATATTCGTAGTACTTACTAAATTATCAAGTATGTATTATACCTATATAGACGACGACGTATGCACTTGCATTTGAAATAGTCAGTAATAAATTGCAAACTCTCCTCTCTTGATATCGTTTTGTAATTTGTACTAACTTCGTCGTAAGAAAATTAGCCCCATATATCTTACATACTAGATGTAAATATATATCATCTGCATTTGTATGATATTTTTAGTATTTTATTTATAAAATAAACTTGAACATTATTTCAAGGATGATTATGCTGACTGATCTCTCTTGTACTAGCAGTAGCAGTGTATGAACTCTAATTGCATTTGCAAAAACTTTGGTGTTTTTTAATATCAAGATGTTTTATAATAATGTATCAGCTGAAATACGTGCACAGTGCACACTACAACTGCACAAGGCCAGGCCTATACAGTGAATGTACAGTACACTATCTGATATGAATAATATGATGTCTCTCTCTTGAGTCTTGTCGGGTTTGCTTTCTTGATAACTTGGTATGCACTGCACACATATAATTTGTAATGTCAAAGGAACGTTTCCATTTAATTGCTGCAATTTATCTTTTACTACAAACGCAAACGTTGAGTTTTCAAGTTTTCGAGTTTCTATTCATATCCTCTGCTGCTTCCTTTCAGAAAAATATCAAAATCCTGTATTTGGCTGATCCTACCACTACCACTTGTATTGGTAATGGGTTTTAATAAAGAAAACTGAAAAAATAATTAGAACATTTTTTATGATTAATATTACATCAGTTTTCTAACCTAGAATAATATATTTATTATCTCAAAAAATTTTATTTACTAAAAATACGTTTTATAAATGTTACATAAGACATTCACTCAAAATACTGCGGAAGCTGAACAAAGTTTAATGGTCTAGGTATTCTTTGTTTGTGTTTGGAATAGAACGTTGAACCGATGAATTATATAAACTCTGTATCCTATACACTAGTCTCTTGGGTATTTGAGTGAGTCAACCACGGATTGATCATAATTTGTTTGGTTTTGACGAGAATGTTTTTATGTGAACAATCAATGTTTATTCATTTGAATCCATGTATCAGGAAGGAAGCTCAATTGAAGGTTGATTAAATGTTTGTGACTGTTGTTTGTTTACTCAAAACAATCGTTATCTGTTATCTGCAATAATTTTATTGCTTTGAGACGGGGAGATGCAATTATAGGTACATTATCAAAGCTACTTATATTAACGGATATTAGGGGCAGTCAAAGCAATATATTACGGGGAAAGGAAAACTAAATCTAATCAGTAATTAATATTATGTTTATGTGTGTTATGTTGTGTCATATTGATTGCATGACATACATATTTACATATATTGTATTATTATTATTATTATGACCGTTATCTAGAATATCTTAGTGATAATTGATTATGTTTATGAGTTTATGTTATTTTTGTGATATTTATGATAATAAGTCATAGCTATAGATTGAAACGTACGTTTTACTAAAGGTTATTTTTTTTTAATTCTTAGGTCTCAGTGTCGTGCGGTTTTAGGAGGAGGATCGACCCGAAACTGTGTTAATTCTGGTTGTCCTTCGACACCGCAACATCTGATTGTCAGTTCACGAGGCCTTGGTGGTACTCATCCACTACCCTTCCATTTCCTCAGTCCAGGATCTGTTAACAATCTCCCTGGTCCCCCCGCGGCTACAACCTCCCTGATCCCCAGCAGACCCAGCTTAACTGATTCTGGTGCTCCCAGTTTGCGGTTGTGTGATCATCATCGTCCCGTGTGTTCGACAACCTCAGCGTCTTTGAATCTCGGTATCACACCGCTGTTCGCCTCCAGATCTTTGCCTTATTACACCCGTGGTGGACACAAATACCTGCGGACTCGAGCAAGACATCGTGGAATGAACATGGGCCAGAAAGTCTCAGGTAATGGTACAGTACTAAAACTTTTTAAACAATTTATTTATTATTTATTTTAATTCCATGATTAATAATTTCCTTAACTGAAATTTGAATGTTGATATTTTCAGTCGGCGGAGGTAAAGTTGTGGGACGTGAGGCGACAACGCGAACACCCGGTCCCCGGGAACTTGCGGAAGAATTGACACCTCCAGCACGTCTCGACATGCTTCTCGATATGCCCCCTGCCGCAAAAGAGATTCAATTAAAGTATTCTTGGAACTCAGATGACCGATCTTTAAACATTTTTGTCAAGGTAAAACCAGTTTTGCTCAGTTTTTTGTATTAATTTTACAGGATATGACAATGTGACTTAATGTGTGCTTTTTGTTGTAGGAGGATGATAAGCTAACATTCCATCGACATCCCGTAGCCCAAAGTACAGACTGTATCCGTGGTAAAACTGGCTTTACAAAAGGGCTTCATGTATGGGAGGTCCATTGGTCAACTCGGCAAAGAGGCACTCATGCTGTAGTTGGAGTTGCTACTCAAGATGCTCCACTTAACTCAGTCGGTTACCAGGTATTTCACATAATTTTATTTGGTAGTAATTTTTAGGAATCTTTAATTTAATTTAATCTTTGTTTTGATGGTTTTATAATATGTTTATTATTATTTTGTAACAGAGTTTGGTTGGAAGCAATGATCAATCGTGGGGATGGGACCTAGGAAGAAATAAGTTATATCACGACAGTAAAAATATTGCCTCTGGTATAACCTATCCAGCTTTACTCAAACCCGATGAAAATTTTGTAGTACCAGACACATTTTTAGGTGGGCATCTTAATTGTTTCCTTACTTGAGTTATTGAAGCAAATTTTCATTGTCCTATGTTGTTGTTTTTGTAGTGGTTTTGGACATGGACGAAGGAACTTTGGCCTTTGTAGTAGACGGTCAATATCTAGGAATTGCATTTCGTGGAATGAAAGGGAAAAAATTGTATCCCATCGTTTCTGCCGTTTGGGGTCATTGCGAAATAACGATGAAATATATTGGCGGACTGGATCGTAAGTTTCTGTAGATTTCACATGACCTTCTACTTCTTAAATAAAAACTTGATCACAAGTAAAATGAATATTTCTTTAAATTGCAGCCGAACCACTACCACTGATGTTTCTCTGTCGCCGTGTCATTCGACAATGTGTAGGACGAGAGCGACTGCATCGGATATCGGAACTGAATCTACCTCCTGCAATTAGAGATTATCTTCTATACAAGTAATAAAGCTGTTTTGCTTTGCTATTCCTAACATCAAACGACTATGAGTGCGAAAGAGGGTTGTTACTAATGTTGTTGGCTTTTGTGTTTGGTTTTCAGAGAAAGACGGTAACCTTTGAAATTAGAATCATCTTTAAGTTGAAATCCATCGAGCCTCTTCTTTGCAACAAACAACCCATCTTTCCGATCATATGTCACATAACCTATAGATAAAGTACTGACGGGTTTCTCATACGTTGAACAACTCCGAGTTCCCCCTTTTATGAATTCGCAACTTCTTTAATCGTGTGTGCATTAATTTTCAGTGATATACAAGCATTGTCACCTCAACTCAACGGCGTATAATGTAGATGAAAGCCATCTTTCTTGATTCTGTTGATTGTATGACGCAGTTCCAACCTGGAACAGAAGCAAATGGTGTAAATTTTTTTGATTCTTCTAACTTCACTTGAACTTGAAATGAGGGGAGCAGTATCAAAGATCTCCAAGTGACAGACGTCTAAGAAAAAACTGTTTTAATGGTAGTAATAGAATTTTTTTGTGTATATTTCCTTTTGTTTTGATTTAAACGTGCAGTGATCCTGAGGGGTAAATGAAAGAATCCGGTTAGCTGTGCGAGCTCCCTAATTACTAGTTGAGGTAGAAAAAATAATTGTGCATTGTCCGCAATAGATGCAAAATATAATTTCCCTTGATCGTGCTGCTACATACTACATTCAAGTAACTGTGTTTTAACATGGCTGCTATACTATGGGAGGAAAAAGGAATCCTCCTGGCCATCGCAACTTTTTTGAATTTTACTTGTTTCACTGATGACGATGTTGATTCTTCCTTGTCTAAGCGTCAGTGTCCGTGTTTTTGTAGTAGTCGATTATTATACATGTAAAATGGAACTGAGAGTCTCTCAGTTACTCTTCCCT
This sequence comes from Tomocerus minor, assembly GCA_009936455.2. NCBI lineage: Eukaryota > Metazoa > Arthropoda > Collembola > Entomobryomorpha > Tomoceridae > Tomocerus > Tomocerus minor. The sequence goes on from JAAAYG020035711.1 coordinate 8,188, forward strand.
CTTGTCTTTTCTACTGTAAAAGGAGGGAATTGTCCCAGATTTTTACTCACCCGTATCGTATATATTTAATGTAAGATACCTGGTAGAATTTTGCTCATATTGTGACTTTTGTGACGTGACAATTCATTGTTTTAAAGTTTTTTTTTCGTTATTATGTAAACTTGTGCACTTTCAATGATTTGTTTGTATATGTGCGTATGTATGTTAGAGTGTAGTAGAGATAAAGTTTTGTGAAAGAATGACTTCTTACTAGGTTATTACATAATAAATTGTCAACGTCAACTGTCCACTAACAATGAGTACGTATATTGACATAAAATATTACATATTACTTATACATGCGAATGTGCGTATAAAAATAAAAGAACACTGATGAGAGTAGGATAAGGAATCAAGCTGAGTCGATTTTAGTCATGATTAAAGACTGCCGTGTTCACTAATGATGAAGTCTTGACCTCTTCCTAACGAGACTTGTCTTCTTCCGTATTCAAAAACATAATGTTCTTGACATATTGCTTATTTCTAAAATGCATTTAAATGATTTCTGAGTAACTAAGTAGTTTAATATTACACATAATCTCCCTTTTAATTAACTGGAATAGATAGTAACGTTTAGATTTACATAATGAAATGCTTTTTTGTTGTGTTGTATTTTCAATGAACTATGATTACACTGTAATTGTTCGTCAATTTGCCAGTAAATTAATATGAGCATTACGCAATGCATAAGGTGTTATGCTAAGTATTGATCTTGACTTGACTATGTAGAAATGTAAAGTAGAAATATAGTTATTATTATGAGCAATGTACTTAGCATATTCGTCAATTCTAATATCTTTGTCAAAAACTAATTAAGTTACTTGTAACAATTTATTACTATGATCTAAATCGGATAAGTTGTTCTAAAAATGTTCTCTAAAGAATTATAAATGTACTTTTTGTCTTTTGAAATGTCTTCTTTTAGTACTTCCTATTGTTTACTTACTTACTGTACGACACGACCTTGTACTCTGTTTTAACTGTAACATTTTTTGTCGTTAAAAACTTAGCTTATGTGTAAACCGGTTCTACTTTCATCCTCTTGTTTGTAACTGCAACAGCCACCAGTGAGCATCAGCATTCGTTGACTAAAATCATGTATTATAATATTAGTGGAAAACTAATAAGTTCAAAATGAGTCTTATATACAGATGACCATCATCCCCCTTTTCCCATTTCTCCGAATATTAAACTCTCATTTGGGAGATTCAACAGTAATAAGATGGGAGAGCATAGTTACAATTACATACAAGTATGGGACTGGTCTTGCCAAACTATAAGAGCCATTGTTAAAAAAAACAAAAAAAAAACATTGTTGTGGAATTGGATGATTGTGACAAAGAAAATACGTGGTCTACTTTTTTGTTTATTAGGATAGGAAGACTTTGCAAATGATCTGTATTCCATCTGAGATCACGTTATGTAATCTATCTTTGTAGTATTTGAAGACTTTGATGATATAAAATGAGCATCATTTTGTCATTTTTATGTTCGCCATTGATATTTTTAATTCATTAGTTTGCATTTGTCAATTTATCCATCTTTTTCTATTACATACAACAAGTACTTACACAGTATTACAGCGGGATCATTATCATTACACATTCAGACTTTTGATTCTAGATAAACACTTTCTAATTAAATATTTTTATTATGACATGGTCAATTTTTGAAAAATTGTAGCAAAATCCAAAAGATTTTGACAATTGTCACCTGTTTTAAACCTCACTTTAAATTACAAAATTGTTTTACATATCCGCATTACATTTCTTGTCCGATTTGATTGCCTTTATTTATAAAGGCAATCAAGATTCAGATTTTGCTACAATTCTTCACTAAGTTCGATAAAAATAATTGTGAGCTAATTAGGTATAAGGAAGATTTAATTCACCGTCATAACAGGAAGAAAGATAGCGACACGTAGGGTCGGGGTTACACATTATACACAATAAGCATATATATTATTTTTATAGTACCACAGAGTAGATGAACAAATAAAATAATATAATTATTTTCAGGTAGGTTGAGTATTGCATTTTCAAGACTAGTAGCAGAGCTGCTACCGAGACTAATTTTTTAGATGAATAAATACGGAACTTTTTTGGTACTTAAGTTCGCCACTTCCATATGCTTAGCATAATTATCAGGGTCTGGATTATGGATCATTGCTTCATTCCTATAAAAAGGATTTGCAAGATCAAGCCAAACTTACAAAATCTTTTCTTTGGTAAGTGCCGGAGACAGATTTAATTACCCATGGTGGATAAATATCACCATTGACCAAAATATTATTAATTGGACGTTAAAAATATTTTAGTTCTTTTCGAGCAAGTTCAATCGCATCATCGCATCTTAAAATAAACGATAGAAATGTCTAATACAATACCTACCATTTCCTACGTTAATACTAAAAATTGTACAGTACAGCAGAATACATATATTAACAAAATAATTAACGTGTTTTCTTGTTTGAAGTGGACAGCAACATTTTCTATTTGTTTAACATTGGCGTAAAATGTTTCTACTTATTTTATGTACTGGCTAAAGAACGTACACATAAATATTTTACTTACGATCTACATTTTGGAACACAAATGAAATACTTCAAGAATTGAGCCAATTAAAAATGGAAAGCTATTGATTTGTAGCAGCAAAACAACAATAAATACATAAAAATAGTACTAAAATTGCAAAACCATCACCAGAGTATAGTACAATAAATAAAACTCACAGTAAGAACTGGCATCAAAGAACGAATACTAAAGTTTCATAGACATATTTAGATAATAATAATGACGCTAGTATACTTATGCAAACCACATTTTCATATTGCACGGAACTTGTTATTTTTAATCAATTACCCAATATTACAAGAAATGGGCCCATATTTAAATAGATTTCAATAGAATAGAATTTGAATTAAGGAGAATGTTAATTTCTGATAATGAGCACCTTGGTAAACAGACTCGACATTTGTAAATCGTGATTAGTAGCCTAGAAGAGCCATTAATTATCTAGTATTGTTAAGGAGGTCGAGGATTATCTATAACACACCAATCACTGTCCGAATTAGAATTACTAGATGAAGATGAGTGCTGTCGCTCTACATTCTCTTTTATGGTCACTTTTTTATTTTTGCTTTTCGACTTGGCTTCGACGTTTGGAACTACCTCAGTGTCCACTTCGTGAGAAGTCAATGGCTGCAATGCAGGCAAATTTTCTTTCTCAGAACTATCGGCTATCACATTGTCGCCTATAATGTCTTGAGATTCACTGTCTGCTTTCTCTTCGTCAGCCTTTTCCTTTTTCTTCTTCACGAGGTCAGCCAAATACTTAAACCGTTGTGTGCATTCATCCTGTGAACATTATAAAACACGACATATAAAAATAACATCCAAATGTACGGATATTATCATCTAGATTAAAATCTAATAAAAACTTGCTTTAGAACGACCAGGAACCATATTTGCAATCTTATCCCATCGATCAAGAGCCCCTTTTGGATACATCTGCAATGCGCTTTCTAAAGCTTTCTGCTCTTCTGCACTCCAATTAGCTGCAGCGTCCAATTCCAATTTCAAACCTTTTGTCTTGACTTTTACTTTGATTGGCTGTACTTGCTCTTCTTCAGCTGGTTTAGTTGCAAGTCTCTCTAAAACCTGAAAGAATGTGAATGAACATTTGGAGACTGATTCCATTTACAAAAACTAGATATTCAGTATTTTTATTATTTCGTTATTGATACCTTTTTAGCCATGAAAGTAACTTCCTGAACAGGACGACATAATTGGTCCGCAATTTTTTCCTTCATAATATAAAAAGGTTTAATTCAATTTCAATGCAATCACAATTTGAGATAAGGAATAAGGAGTCACTATATGGACGCTAAAACTAAAGAGGTTCATACCCATCGCTCAGGTGTCCCACCAGGAAATCTTTGACAAAGTTTAGTCAATTCTGAAATATCGTCATCTGTCCAAAGCCCTCCCTTAACAATAACTTTTTTACTGTCTTCAGATGTTTTAACATCGGCTGCCCAACTTACAGGCCCTTCTGTCTCGCCATTGTCAACTTTCTCGGGAATTTGAACTATTTTCCTTTTCCTTGGTTTTTTTGGCTCTTTCGCAAGTAAGGCTTCCTGTTCAGCCTCTTCCTCAGCTTCTACCCTTTCTCTTTCTAAACGTTCCTTTTCTTCTTGCATCAGTTTGTATTGCTCTACGAGCTCAAAAGGAAATGTTACTACCATATATTTGGCGAAACGGCAGATTTGTATTGGAGCAATATTCCATAAACTGTTTAAAAACGATTTTATTACTGTTAATTTAAATGAAATAGAGTAAAAAAAAAAAGTGCTTACAACAACAATATAAGATACAAATATTGTGCTCACCTTGGTTTTTGAAGTAATTTTTCGACTTCCGCTGCAACTTCATCCGCATTTGGCCCTTCTTTCTGAGCTTTTCTAGTCCTAAGAGCTCTCCTTAGCTTAGTGTCCACCATTTCTTGCTACAAGAACGATATTTTTGGAAGATAGAATTATATACAGCCAAAATCAATAAGGGGTAAATAATGTTTTAAAATTTTCTTACAACTGCCAGTTTTTGCTCAAAATATGAAGCCCATCCGGCTAAATATTGTCCAACTGACACGATGACCAGAACAATTACTGCTACTTGCCATATAGCCAATTTTCTAACACGACGATAGTAAAATACGGGATTTCTCCAATTTGGAAGTCCATCCACTAAGACTTGGTCGTACGACTTACGCAAATCGGTATCCTTTAAGACTTCATATATACCAACCAACTACAAACGGTAATTCATAAATAGCTATTAATTTCATATTCAAATAAAATGATAATGATAAAGTGCAAATGAAGCTATTTTCAGAATTATGCTACAAGAACGTTATATTTAACATTACAAGGTTGTCTAACGATAAGCCGCCATACGGTTTTAGCATACTAATGGCATTTCGTCTTTTATTAAAGACTAAACAGCATAGCAAAATGTTTTCACAACTTTTCAAGCATAACTTCACTTCACTTTTACTAAAGGGAAAGAAGTCAAAGTTAGTATGTTTGAAAAGGCGTGAAAAGACTTGGTGTGCTATCTAGGAGTGAGCAGACAAAATCTCATTTACAAGGTGAAAGTCGTAAGAAGTCTTATAATTACAGAGCCCTATACAAACAACGGTCAATGCATCATTAATACCTGTCGAAATTGGACGTCTGCGTCTGGAGCATCATTCTTGTCCGGGTGAAGTTTTACAGATAGTTTTCTGTATGCCTGCTTAATTTCTTTAGACCCGGCATCCTAAATAATTTTATCATTTAAAAGATTATAGTAAACTATAAAGTAACACAAGCAAATACACAATGCATATATATTTATAATTTAATACAGTAGGAATAAAAACGCCAGTTGAATACCAGTTTCACTACTCAACATTCACTTCACAAAAAATGCGAGGTAAAGAAGTATTACTAGTTAACATAAGGAAAGAGAAAATAAGTAATATTGAAAGATTTAGTCACCGGAGGAATACCAAGGACTTCATAAAAGTTCTTCCCAACTTCTTCCACTAAATCAAACATTTCGAATTCAGCGTTTTCCCATCCATGCACGCTCGTACCATCATGCAAGCCAATTACGACGAACACCGCTGCCAACAAGTGAAAAATTCTCACGGTGAACATAGTGCAGCACCTATACGCAAGTAATTATACAATCAATTTAATACTTTCCTCTTTGGAATCTCGTATAAGTAGTGATTCACCCCCATTTAGCATTTAATTTTTTTCCTTCACTCGAAATACTAAGAAAATCTTCATAATTACATGTAAATTACAGTAGGAATACATTATAGAACCAAAATATGCTAGAGTAAAAGACAAGATTAGAAACAGCATTACAGCCTTTACAGCATCACGGTGAAAAAGAAAGTTTTTCTGTCAAGAGGCAGCAATGACAGCATATTATATACGCAATTAAAACCTTAAACTACACCCAAAAACAGTACAAGAAATACATAAAATGTGTGCTTTCTCCACTCAAAGCTTTCACAATATTTTTGCTGACAATACTTTCAAAAAAAAAGTCAAGTAATGCCAAATAATATCATTCGTATGGAACATATACAAGGAACTTTTCCCTTGTCATTCAATTCTTTGTATAAATCAAGTGGTGTATGTTAATAAATACGAGTATACGAGTGAAAGTTGCAGTATTCGAATGCCTTCATTTATGAACAATAACAGCTTTCCCATTCGATATATATATCTTTCGCGTATCTTTGTTCTTTTGTATAATAATACAGTGGCATAAGTTTCAATACAATAGAACTGACAGTAAAGCCAACAACCTGTGACAATGCTGAGTGTCAAAGGGGATAGAAAGGTACACTTATGACTGATACTGTCATACTGTTGTCTATATTTTATAAATGCTACAAATTAAATACAATAGTTATTGATGAACAAGATAAATTTGGTTTTTTGGACTATTTTATGAGTAAAAGCATTCTTATTATTCAATAGACATACTTTTAACTTTTATAGCGTTTGGGACAAGTAAAAATCATGACACATATACAGAACTGACCGACGAATAAATAAATAAATTTGTAAATTAAAAATTGATGTGATATTATATAATTATATAACTAACTATGGACTTACTACTACTTACCCCCAACTTCTTTTTGAAATGAAAGTTTAAAAAGTCAATCTTCTAGTGCACAAGCGTGACACAGGATAGAATGACAAATGACTGAATATCCAACTTTCTATTTTTGTTTATAGATGAGCAGAAAACGAAGGAATTGAAGACTACGGAAACCTCGAAAACCAGTCAATATCTGAATGCAAAACAAAGGTCAGCTATTTTAAAGAACAATTTAAATCAGCAAAATATTACATATCAAATATTACATATAAAATATAACCATTAAAAATTATAAGTGTGCTATATATACTAACTTATGGCACAGAAAAGACACCAATTTGTCTTCCCATAAGTCTTAAAACTTTCTTTTCTAAATCGCGTGTAGTGTCGTTCGTGTCTGTCACAGGCCAGGTATGACTGTATGACGTCTTCCTAAAGTCGACCTGCGTATAAAATAGCTGCTATCCTTTCCAGATTCGTGTTTCGTTTCATCTTCAACGTCAAGTCAAGTACCAAGTATGTATGCAGACGCGGGGACATTTGATATAAGCAATTTTGGGCTACATTCAGATGCAAGTTGTTAAAGTGGGCTATTCAAAATAACGTGATTAGTTGATTAGTTGTATTTTTAAGTGCGACGTCTGATTCAACTACTTGTCGTTGTCGCTAAATTAAAAGTCGATTTTTCTAGCTAAAGCTTTTCAGTGTAGTGTGCGTGGTTGTTGTTTTAGATTCGAATTTCATCATTAATTGTTACTCTTAGCGTTGTTTTTAACTTAAGTAAGTTTGCTCAGGACAGGCATCTGAAACAATGGCAGATGAAGACTACGAGCCTGATGAGTAAGTTTTGATGTGGAAAAATGACATTTCATGCCGCATGTATGAAGAATAGCTCTTTTTTCAGTTGTAATCTCATATTTTTAATTAAAAATTGCAGTGTTGGAGGCGATGGCATGGTGGATGACTATGACGACATGGAAGATGCAGATGGAATGGATGATTTAGATGCCAATGATGTGAGTCCTCTATGTAATATTCAATATTTTTTAGCTGAACAGTTTAGTGTTTGTCATTGATGTAATTCTTTTTCTTTAGCGTATAACTGCATTTATTTTGTGTCAATTTTGATTATTTTCGAACATATGATATTGTAACAGGTGTGATAGGTTGATATTTTTAAAATTCAAATGAGTGTCGTAAACTGCTAATGTTGTGGCTGTATTTAATTGATTTTGTTTGCAGGATGTTGAAAATATCGAGCTGTTGACTAGCGATGGTACAACGGGTACACCAGGGGCATCTTCGAAACGAATAACTACTCCGTATATGACAAAATATGAAAGGGCTCGGGTGCTTGGGACACGGGCATTGCAGATATCAATGTGTGCCCCTGTTATGGTTGAATTAGAAGGGGAAACAGACCCGCTGCAACTGGCCATGAAGGAACTTAAGCTACGGAAGATACCAATAATTATTCGCCGCTATTTACCTGACGGAAGTTACGAAGATTGGGGTATTGATGAGCTGATTATGTCTGACAACTGATCTGTATTATTATCCTCTTTTGCATTTGTAAAGATTTTGGCTTGATAGCAAAACTAATGTTCCGCGTACTACACGGCCATGTCTAAATATGTATTTTTTATTCTTGTTCAATATTCCTAAATAAATAAAATGATTTTTAGCTCCACTGAGATACTGCATGCATTGGCGGCTAGTATATATTTATTAATAACTTTTTATTGCATAGAGTTTTGAAATTGAAAATTTGAATATGATTTTGAAAAATGGAAAGGGCAGTGAAAGAAACATGAAATGTCTAAAAAAAAAAGCATAAATAACCTGTTTCGTCAGCTGTTAAACTAACAGGCTTCAGTCATAATATTATAAAGCAATCTCTCTTGTCATTTTTTGTTATGGATTTAGCGAATGGAATATTTTGTACAGTTCAGGGTAAGGCATAAAAGGCACATTTACTGAATGGTGTGCCTCAATGATCGACAGCGTATGCGCCAATTAATATTATTACACGGAGAAATAAATACTTTTGTCCAAATTCCATGTATTTCTCCCACTCCACGAAAAAAATTATTTTGGCGCTTGTAGACATTTTTGAGAAACCCCTACGACTTTCCCTTGCCTCGGTACCAGAAAGGTCTACGTTTTTAAAAAAAAAATCAACGCCCTACCCCCTCGGTGGCTAAGAAAAACGATTTTTGCGTATCATTGAGGCACCCTTAAAGGTCTGCCTATGCCGACTACGAAATGACTTTAAAAGTCACTTTCTTCTACACATATACTAAATACTTTTCTTTAGTGAACATTATTTGCACATGTAAAAGTTTACAATACTCAGACCTCCGTAATCCGTATCGTCGGGAACCTGTCAGGAGGGATCCAACATGGGCTAGAGCCATATTCCCAGAGGCATGAGAAGGCCGGTAGGAAGGCCTAGGCAGGTAGGAAGAAATCTCACAGTAAAACAGTACGAGAAATTAAGAGGGGGTTCAAGCACCTGACACGTCACGTTACCTTTACTATTTTTACAATAACATTATAGTCTTTGTATTGCACCATTTAAGGTAAATAATTTCAGTGATACTATTATATATTACCGTTTCAAAAGTACATTGTAATTTTATTTGCAATAATTTGTTGTAGCATTTCTAATGAAATTATTATTTTATAAGAACTTACACCTACATTATACGCAGTATAATATTTTAATGCATAAACTAAGAAATCGAGAGTAAGTTTTACAGTACATATTTAATTTAACATTTACAATAAATATCATAGAACATTTCGCACTTGTGTAAAAAATCATTCAATCGAAATAAATCCTTTTTTGCCTGCAATTCACAAAAATTAATTAACATTAGCATATAATAATGAACCTTTTACAAAACTATGCTTTATATTATGCTCCGTTAGTATCTTTAGTCAGTTTTAAAGAGAAAAATTAATAACTGTTAACTCTTACCGAACTTGCGTATCTTTGGGAGACTCGTCTGTGAAGTAAATTCTTTTGCCTGCATCTCTAACTTTCTCAACTTGAAGGTGAGGAGTTGATGATGGAGTAGCATGCTGACCACTTATTTGTCTTCCCTTGGATTTAGTGAACGTTCCAGAATTACCGCTGCCAAAAATCTTCCCTTGCTCATCGGGACGATAAACGAACTTTTTCCAGAATTCCGCTGGGGCAGTGAGAAGATTTTCCAAGACAAGTTGTTGCTTCTTGGTTTCCTTCAACATTGTACTTGCGTCAATGTCGGGTCCTGAATAGCCAACTATTGTCGGGCCAAATACTTTTGCCAAGTTACCAACTGGCATCTTAACATCAGGGCTTTCTGCAATTCTGTTTTAAAAGGATTTAATTACAAAAAACTGAAGACGTAATGTTTGATGAGCTTTTGAAGAGTTTATAAAAAGTCAAAAATAGCAAACCTTTGTAAGTGGAGCATCATGAAACCCAAAGTATCCTGATTAGCAGGGGGAAGTTCATGAATGATCCTGTTAATTTCCACTTGCCGTTTTGATGGATCCGATATTTCAGTAGCTAGTGCGAAATCCCGCCAAAACCACCTACCTACTAACGGTTCCTGCAAGGAACGTAGAAAATCTTTGATGCAGCCACACACAGCGTGAATGTCATAACGCGTCAAGTTGGGAACACCTTTGCCCTTCACAAATCGCTCTTTCAAATCTTTGACTTCTTTTTCTGGGCCAGGAACGCGATATAATCCAACAGTGTTTAAGCCACGTATTTCGATTTCATTGACACAGTGCTGAATGAGTCGGGGCACCATGGGGTGAGACGATGGGGCATGGTCCACAATAGTACCCTGTACGGCGAATACGTCAATAAATACACACTTAAGAGTACATCGATTAATTAATATTAACTATAATTACATTAAAGGTGCCGAAATCTTTTACTGGTGACATTAAGTTTAAAAATTATTATAAATTACAAATGCATTGAGTTTTGGACACTAACCATATGATTTTTGTTATGGGGTGTCCCAGTAGATACACAAGGAAGAGGGACTTTATCACGGCATTCAGGATGGCACGTTGCCTTACAGTCACGACATTTTAAAGCAACCTTAGAAAATCGAATTCTTTTGCCACATGGCTCGCAAGTTTCTGGCTTTATAACTGTCTTCTGACAAAAGGCATGCGGGCGAATAGCCATGGCCCCACCAGAACTAAGTGTGCGTCCAAAGCGAGGCGATTGAGCTGATGATGTTGGCATTTGGTTTCCAGATACACGGCGACTTTGTCCTCTTGTTAGTGGCGACGGGGAAACATAAGCAGCCCATGCAGCAGTGTCGGATTCCGACTCTATACAAAATAATTTATTAATTGGTAATTATACGAAAACCGAAAAGTATACTACACCCGTACTCATAAATTGTCCCTAAAGACGAACTGACCTGAAGTTGGCAAAGGAGGAGCAGAAGGCTGAAGAATGATATTAGCTTCGGAATATCCTTGAGAAGAATGCGATCCGGGCACAGTTTCTAAACTGGCTATGGCTTGCACTGGTCCATTTTTCGGAAATGATACTACAGTTTTTGCTATTAGATGATCGGTTGAAGACATTTCCATAACCTGCTTCTATTTGATTAAGAAATTCCATAGTTTGACAAATAAAGCATTTATAAGACATGTTACACAAAGTATTATTTACTAAGATTGCTAAGATAGTTTTGGGATCATGTAATTACTGAATTTGAATTGCGTTGCCGTTTCAATATAGAGCCAACATTTTCCATCGAAGGACGTTTCTGTCGGCGCCTTCCACTTCTCATTACAGAAACGTCTAAGTCGTCTTCTGACTGGGTCATACTCAAATCTAACGAAAAAAAAATAAAAAGTAGAGTACAAATCTTTTGTAAGGAAGGAAAGGATGCATGTTAAAACATACCAGTCGATCCAGCCTCGGAAATAGTATCTAATCCCCCAGCAGGAGAGCGCGATGTTGTATTATTTCCTCTTTTAGAGTACTCTCCTGTTTCTAATACTGCTAGGACGCTAAGTAACCTCTCTTTCGTATCATTGTTTAAGCGTCCATCATTCAAGTAAGCGTGTATCAAAGTTCGAGCAGAGTTGCTCTTCATTTCGATTCGTTCTTTTTCAACTTCCACTTTTGACAGTGTTTCCATTTTGTTTTCTAAGTGACGCCGTATTTCTTGAATCCTTTTCTCTTGACGAGCGATTTCCGCTTGAGAGTTTTCTACTTCGTTCTGTAATCGAGAACACTCCGTTTCTGCCTCTAACCACTTTTTTCGACATTCTTCTTGACTTACGACAAATTCCAAAAATTCTAAAATACAGTCAGGTAGTTCGGAATTAAGTTATGTGCATAAAAGCATGCAAAAATATACAAAATATAAACACTTCGCTTCGGGTTTTCACAATAACCTATGCTGCAGGAATAAATTATACCCACCATTGACCATACAAGACATACATACACCTTTATGAAAATACTCACCTGCATCGGATGAATAATTGAAATAATGGTCATAATGACGCATTATATCGTCAAATAGCACTGACATGGGTATCTGCTTAGACATTTTTATCGGTTGGGAAATTACGATGATTTCCTGAAAGCTTTACTGCAATAAATCAAAATGAATATTAGTGATTCTTTCTTCCTGAATACATTTAAACATCAGAGGTATTTGTATTAATCTTAAAACATTATCTTACCTTTTGGTTATTTTTAATATTTAGTTTCGTTTTTAACTGTCACTTCCTATTTTATGAATGAGCTCATCTGTAATGTAACCGACAAGGTAAGAAACCAAACGAATCTTCTCTGTTGAACTGCGACTGTAATAAAACTCAACGGTCAAAACTCATTCATTATCAACAATAACACATTAGTTTACCTCCACCGATATGTAGCCAATAGAAACTCCCCTCTCACATTGGTATTTTCCTTTGAAAAATATCCGCGCAGAAGGATTTCACTCTGCACGTATTATATTATTAGAGGTTAGAGTGACGTGTTTGTCTCAATCTTTCAACTGTCTACCAAAGATGTCTCAGGTGAGATCGTTGATTAGTTTATTGCAACATTGTCATTTATTTTTGTCTTTCGTTCGTTCATTCTATTTCGCATTGTACGTTGTACACCTATGAAGTGTGATAGTGAAGTGATGTGTCATGTGTCTGTTTTCTACTCTATCTAGTCTCTAAATAAAACTAAGCGAAATCTGAATTTAGTCCATATGATTACAATTTTGCTACTGTAATTATAATTGTGCAGAGTGCTGGCTGTTTCGCTCTCTTCGGGTAGCGTATAATTGTAAGTTTGTAATGTAATGTAATGTAGAAGCAAAAACAATCATTTGCTTTGCATTCGCAAGATTAAGATTATTGTACCTATATTATTTTGTTTTACATTCATTCATTCTGGTTCTTATATTTTTCTAGGTATTTCTCAACTGCTGCTGCTGCTGTCTTCAAGATTGTGTAAATAAAGATTAAAAAAGTTGTGCAACTGTTGGAAGTCTTTTACGTTGTATGTTACTGCCCTGTGAACGTGAAGTGAGTGGTTAGACAGACTTCTTTTTAATTAATTTTTTATCCAATTATTTTCGTTTAGATAAATAATTTCGATAATAATTTTTCTTCCCTTTTTAGTTTTCTTAGTGTATAATTGGTTCTTCTACGAACATATTTGACCATTTCACATTTAGGGTAGTCATTTAATTTCACAGTTTTTCTGTGGCGGTTATGTTATGGTTACTTTGTTGACTATTGACTGTAATGTGTTCCCTGTCCGTGGATTCTAACCAAGTATGAGTAACCCAAACAGGACGAGAAGTGAAGTAATATTGACAAGCCTCAATTATTTTTACCGGAGATATATAGTTTTAACTTTTGGCAGTTTTATGTTTCGGAAACAAAAGTTGACAGAATGAAATAAAGTTAAAAGGAAGATTTTTATTACTGCCGATTTTTTTTCTCCTGTTTTCAAAACAATGTCAAGATTCCTCCTCCTGAGGACATTGAATTAATTACCCGTTTCGTTCTCCTCTTCTCTAGTCCCCATATTACCCAGCTAATATATAAATAAAAGCTGCATGGTCAGTGCATAAACGTATTTTTAAACTCGTCAATTTGTTATTTATTGCAGGTTATTGCGTTATTCCCTTTTACACAAGATTTCGCCTGATTCATGAGACAATTGTTTAGCAGCACCAGCCATTAAGATGTCATTAAAACCGAAACAAGTAAACTTCGTTGAGATTTGGGGTCTTCTTCGTCAAACAATTGAAGGAGTGGTTACATTGTCTAAAGTGCCAAGACCGGAATGGAATGAGCGATTTACGTAAGTCTTATATTATTACACGGTAGAAATTATTTATAACCATCCTGAAGAGCTGAAAACACCGAAGATTTTAATGAATAAATGTTTTTTTTTGTTATTTAGCGACGTATATTCGTTATGTGTGGCACACCCAGAGCCTTTTACTAATCAGTTGTATGCAGAAACTAGAGGGTTTCTTCATTTACATGTCCAAGCTTTGCGTCTCAGTATAGAAAAGTTTGAAAATAATGCGAGTCTCATCAAAATTTACTACGATATGTGGAATAAATACAGTCAAGGAGTAGAATATCTTAACAAGCTTTATTCGTGAGTGTTGATTAAAGTACCATTGTTGTCATCAAATAAAACTCTTTTTATATCGTAATTATATAAGTAATCTCAATGGCTGCATTAATAATATTTCAATGGACCGTATTTTATTAGGTACCTCAATCTTCAACATGTGAAGAAAAGCAAACTTTCTGAAGCCGACCTTACCTATGGTGGTATATCAGATTTGCCTGGCCATATGGTTGAGATCGGGGAATTAGGTAAGTTTTAGGATTGTGCTATTGAGCATCAAGGTTCGTGTAGTTATCATGCAGTGCAGCACCAAAAAAATGGCAATCGGTTCACCAGCCTTGGTTGTGCATGTATACTTAACTATATATTCGTTAAACCATTTCAACTGCTTTCACAAAAGTATTGTTATCGCTGATTTTTAATGTTAGGATTGGAAATATGGCGAATCGAAATGCTGGAAAAAATCCAAGAGAAATTAATCGATTTGGTGCTTGAGTCTATTCGTACTGATCGTAGAGGGGACACTGCTGTACCAACAACTATTGTAAACGGAGTGATTCAGTCATTTGTTGCCGTAGAAGATCCTAAGCAACGTATACCAGGCGACCCTAGTACTCATTTAACGGTAATAATTGAAAATAACTTAATCTACTTATATAACGATTTGGATTTGTTTCTTATTTTCGATTATCTATCTGTTGTACCCAATTATTTCACGATCACCTTTTAAGTCGATAATAGGGTGATGAAACAATATTTTATTTAGTATTCAATAATTAATAGTAATTAAAGTTGCCAACTTCGTAGAGCTAGTCCTAAGTCTAACGTGATTGAAGTACATTAGAAACCTTCTTGTTTTAAGACATTCGGGCATAGTTTATATTAATGTATATATATAATAATGTTTATCTTGCGTGCTTTGTGCACCTATTATTATGATTTATGATACATTTGGTAAATGGTATGATGGTACGGTATATGTGTGATTGAAGTTAAATTAGGAGCTAAGAGTAACGATTCTAACGATTGAGAAATAAAACCAACACTTACTCTAGAGACGACACTCAAGTTCACCATAATTTATGATTTATGAATAAACATTAAATGTTTGTTCATAAATCAATGCTACATGTCTGGGCTCTATATCTGATACCTTTCATCGACTTAGATCACCTGTAGGAACCCTTTACTATATCTATAACTGCTATATATTAGATGGAGAATTTCAGATGGCCAAAGTGAAAATTAACCAAAGTTTTCCATTATTGAATATTTTTAGTTTTACGAAAAAGCTTTCGAAGAGCCATTTATACGCGATACCGGGTGTTATTATCAACAAGAAGCTAATAAATTAATTGACACGTGCAGCGTGTCAGAATATATGGAAAAGGTTATACAACGACTTCACGAAGAAGATATGAGAGCAAGACGTTATCTTCATCCTAGGTGAGTAGTTATTTTCACAGTACTTAAATTCGCCTACATCTACGTAAAATATTGTAATGACAAATGCCTTCATCTCATACACAAATTGTTCGTCTATAGATAATTAATTGCGGGGTTGTTTTGATGAACATTTTGGTACATTAATTCATTAATGTTTGATAATGTAAATATGCTTTAAAAATTTTAATTTAATACTGTTAGTTTTAATAGTAGTCATAATAATAATATCCCATGTTTAATTTTTTCAGTTCATACTCAAAGTTGTATTCAGAGTGCCATCGTCGTTTAGTGGCAGATCATCTAAATATTCTTCATGGAGAATGTAGAACAATGGTCGAGTCTGACAAACGTCGTGATCTTGCCAATATGTATCAATTACTTAGACCGTTGCCTACTGGGTTAAATGTGCTGGCCGACACACTTGAAACACACGTGAAGAAGGAAGGATTGCAGTCAATAAGGAATCTTAAACCGGACACTGCACACCTTGAATTTGTAGAGAATATCACTCTCGTCTACAAAAAATACAAAGAAATAGTTAATAACGTCTTCAACTCAGATCAAATGTTTATTAGTGCCCTTGATAAAGCATGTACTGCTATTATTAACTACAAGTCATGTCCTAAGACACCATGTCGATCTCCTGAATTGGTAAGCGATGACTATATCGTAATAGACAGTAAACCTTCTTACCTACACAATAAAAATTTTTCTCACAATATTAGGTTGTTATAAGTGAAATATTTTGTTTTTAGCTAGCAAAATATTGTGACGCTTTGTTAAAAAAGTCAACTAAAGGGTACTCGGAAACTGAAGTTGATGAAAAACTTGGTCAATCCATTATAATATTTAAATACATTGATGACAAAGATGTCTTTCAAAAATTCTATGCAAGAAATCTCGCCCGAAGGTTAATCCATCAACTTAGTCATTCTATGGATGCCGAAGAAAACATGATAAATCGTTTAAAGGTATGTTAAGTATTTTCAGTATATTTACTAACGTATTTAACGTATGATAAAGATGATTTTCTCATGCTGCAAACAGCATAATATAAACATGTATGAGCTGTACAAATTAAATAGCTAGTTACTGATTAGCCACCTGTACAGATTCTGTCCTCGATTTCCCAATACTGGAGGTTTATTACAATTTCTCTATCTTTACCTTAAAACCGAACGGCAAACCATAGCAGAAAGCTCGCCCTAGTAGGGCTTCCCTGTACACAGCTTTACGGAAAATCAAATCGTTGTTGACAGAAATACATACAAAGTGAAAGCAGTATTAAATATTTTACTACAACCAACATAATAATTTAGATTTGATGGAAGCAATATTAAATATTTTATGGTACCAAAGTATTTTTCAGTTAAAGGAAACATATTGAATGTTTCACCTTTATATTTAGTGGATTATATTTAGTCAAGGATATTGTACTATTTTTTTTAAACTTCCAATCTTTTAAATTCACCCTCCGTAATTATTATAAATCTTAGATTTCCTTTCTTGTAAACTCATAATCGGCTATTAAGGAAATAGTATCAGATTAAAATGTGAAATTGAATAGTTTGTAAGGGTCGTTCTCTTTTTGGTTTTTCAGCAAGCTTGCGGCTACGAATTTACTAACAAGTTGCATCGAATGTTTACTGACGTTTCTGTTTCTCAAGATCTGTGTAACAAATTCAACGACTATATTAGCAACAAGGAAATTGTTATGGGTGTTAATTTTAGTATGCTCGTTCTTCAGGTATGAATATTCTTGATTTCCATTTGGAAAAAATGCTCATTATTAATTTGTGATTTATAAATCAGTGTCTTTCGGTTTTGGTGGATTCAGTCCTGAGATTCTATACCTTATAATTTCTTTTCCATCATACTAAGAGTAACACGACAAAAAGAGGTAATCAATAATAAATAATTTTATTGCGGATTGATTACATAGGCTGGTGCATGGCCCCTACAGCAAACTCCTTCCCCTTTTGCTGTACCGCTTATGTTGGAGAAATCTGTGCAGACGGTACGTGTAAAAACTGCTATATTATTGATTATGGGTTTAATATGATAGCCGGTAGCAGTTTTAAATGAGCAAATCCTTCCTTCCATGCTGACAACAGATGTTAAGTATTTTTAAAAGTCTATGTAAAATTTATTTGCAGTTTGAAGCCTTTTATGCTCAGCAGTTCAATGGGCGAAAACTAACTTGGCTGCATCATCTCTCAACAAGTAATTATTATTATTTGTTATGTTCCCTTTACTAACAATAAATAAATTCTGATAATAGTTCAAATAATATTTGTTTTGTTTTTCGTAGGTGATGTAAGGCTTTCGTACACAAAGAAGCCATATTTTATAACCATGCAGACTTTTCAGCTGGCAATATTGGTTCAGTTTGAAACTTCGGATGAACTTACCTACCGTGAGCTGCAAGATGCCACACAGTTGAGTGATGATCAGTTTGGTCGTCATCTTCAGAGTCTTATTGATTGTAAATTAGTAGATTGTGACGAAGAGGTAAGTCTCGTTCTAGTTTCTAAAGATTTATAAATCGCATGTCATGAAAAACGGAGAAAATAATTTTTGAATCTCCATGTTTTCTCAGGAGTTCACAAAAAATAGTATAGTCACCTTAAACAAGGGATACCAAAATCGTAGAGCAAAATTTAGAATTTCTGGTGCAGTTCAGAAGGAAACACCTCAAGAAGTAGAACAAACTCATGTGTCAGTAGAGGAAGATCGCAAGATTTTTATGCAAGCGGCAATTGTCCGAATAATGAAGTCGCGGAAGGTCATCAAACACAATGTTTTAATTCAAGAGGTAATTTTTGGCAGTGAATTAATTAATTATTTATACGAAACGATTTTATATATATGAAATACTGTTTTGTTTTCAGGTTTTGTCTCTTTCAAACGGCCGATTTTCACCTACAATTAGCATAATTAAGAAATGCATTGAAACTTTAATAGAACGTCAGTACTTAGAAAGGACCCCTAACTCGGCTGATGAATATAGCTATGTAGCATAAAAATTTTAATCCACATTTTTGTCCTGTGACAGATTGTTATGCTTCCTGATAGTAATGGTAGTTACATAAATGTCGTTGTCGCACACGTTTCAAGTTCAACTGTTAATATCTATGCAGTTATTTTGTTTCTCTTTAGTCATTGGTTCATGTAGAAAATGGTTTCTGCTGTATTCGGATGAGTTATCCTACCGCCAGTGTCCGCCAGTGCGTTTTGGTCCTGCATTCTTCGTTTAACTATATAGTAGCTGTGAATTAACCCTCATAGCCTCTTTCATAAGTGTTTCGACTAAATCAACTCAAACGTCAGTTCTGCCGATGGATTGATTGACAATACTGAAATTAATAATATCAAATAATAAATTATCACATGTGTTAACAGATTTTTGATATAAAAGTTGTGCAATTCCTATGAGGGACGATTGCGACATAATACAACTTGTGAAGTTGGGCCTCGCACTCAGTTAAATTGTCAGTTAGTTAGCCCTTAAATAATATATAAATAACAATGAAAATGTAGCTGTAATAAGAATAAGTTAAACGTTTACTGAAAGTACTGATTGTTGTAAGTTTAATAATACTGTAATATTAATGTACAATATTACTAGAGCTATACTAAACAAAATGATTACCTACTACGAACGATATAACTTTAAGGTAACGCATTAATCGTAAAGTGATGCAATAAAGAAAGAATTTACAAAGTTTTATAAATTGAGATTTGATATTTATTTATTTTAAGCGCATCGTTATGATCTTTTGGCACTGATTTATAGTAGCATAGTTTTTTACTCAGTGAAATAATGTGATGTCATGTCATGTGAATGTTGGCCATTAAAGGTGCTATTATTATTATAACACCATTCCTATCATTTCTTGGTCATTTAGCAAGAAACAAGCAAGCACAATGGCTGGAGAATCAGTTTCCTGTAGAAGAAAGTCAATTAGCTGTTCATTGACTGAACTTTCTGTAGACTACTAAAGCTGTCAACGTTCATAAAAGGCTTAAACCAAATCACTTGGCAAGTTGACATTTTCATCATAGTATATTTTTAAGATACTTTACGTACCATAAGAGAGAAGAAACTATTGTTCCATGAAAAAATCGTATTTTCATTTCAGAGATAGGACCACTGCATGTTTTCTTTTTATATATTCAGCACCTGCGAGAACATAATTAAATCTTGTCAATGGACTTTTTTGTGGGTGTTGTAATTTTACTCCAAGTGAGATTACAACTAAATAGCTTTGAAACATTTTTGTGCTATTTAGGCTTATAATCCATTTCTCCGTTGCATGCTATGCGCATAATGCAAAAAGCTCTTTTCAGCCAGCATGGAGTAACAGTGCTTTCTCCATTGTCTTTTGCATAAGCTTTCTTTGCTTTTACTTATGTGGTGCCCAGCATTGCTGCACGGTTGTGTTGGCGCGAATAATTTAATATAGGGTTAGGTTACTGCGAATTACGAAATTAGTTGTCCTTGTGGGTTCCCGTGGCTCAAGTTTCTCGGAAAAATCATCGGTAGTATTCATTGGCAGTATAATAAAAAATTCTTATTTTTCAGTGAATCCTGGACTACTGCTTACCACTGGAGAGGACAAAAGAAATAATTTAAAAGATACGAGCATCTGCTACGTCGAAATCGCTCCATTTATTGGTTTTGGTTAGTTACTTCCGAGCTTAGTTTTGAAAGCTTTCACCTCTGGTCAATACTGGTCATTAATTGTTTACTTTTCATTAAACGATTAAAAGGGAACGGAATGATATTTTTTCTTTGATTGTTTAATAGTCTGTGGATGTGATGGTTGAAAACTCAGACAATTGGTGTTGATCGTGGCAATGTTTGTTGTGAAAGCGGAGGAAAACGGCGAATTTCGTGATGTAAGTCCAAGTTCAAAGTCTTACATGTTATTGCTTAATAATGTTATATTATAGTCGTAATGATAAATATTCTAATCTGCATTTTCTGAGTAGTTTGCGTTAATAATAGATGTTGTAATTTGCAACTCTGACAGAAAACATGTATATACTCTTGATTACGTCAATGTATGTTCTTAATCTTATGCAATTCAAGTAGATTTATTTGACAATCATCTCGATTTAAAACTAATAGCTTCGATTAGAGTGATTAGTAAACAGATTTAATCGTTGCAAGGAAGGGATATAATCATATTGACTTAGACCACATTCCAAAACCTTACATGTATTGCAATTTGTCAATTTTTTCATATTACAATTCAGGCCTGAAATCTCCGTAAGTTTCCAATTTTAAATTTTGTCGTTTACCGAAGTACTTCGTGATGTTAACCTAATTATTAACCAGTTGAATAGTGAATCCAATAACTCTAAAAGGGTAGCTTTCATATAAAAATTAAAGTTGTACTAGGTGTGACATTTTAAGATTTTGATCGAATTTAATTGTTACTCATCCCGTCACACTCAAACCTCTTTTAAAACGTTTGCTAGATTAGTCAGAGATACAGAATATGGCCTATTTGCCTTCAGAGGAACAAAAATAACCCCGGCAAAGTTCTTCATTTTTTAACAATAATAATTATTGCTGACACAGTTATTTCTACTACATATGCATTACAACTAGTTCATATTTTTGTATTCGATAATATTCTTCATATTAGCTGCTTTTTTAATCTAACCCAAATTGAGTTTTGTTATTGTTTTTATTTTGTCACCTGCAACATTTTGTTTTTATATGCTTTAAAGACAATTTGATGATTTGGCTAATTATTATTTTTAGTACTAGATTTATAACCTACGATGTCAATGTGGTTGCAATAATGTTCACAATATTATAAGCTATTCACTTACTTTCACTATTTCCGTTTCTTTAAAATTCGCTCTGTATATCAATCTGTAATTGTATTTTTATCATGCGACATGTTTGTAATTTTCAATCGCAGATTTGACAGAATTGAACGCAAAAGGAAGTGTTTTTTTATTAAAAATGGTCTTATATAATCAAGAACTTCTGTGAAATAGAAAGAAATTACTCATAAGATTATACTTAAACTATTGAATTTGATTTCAAATTAATTGTAATCAATTCTATCTAAAAAAAAACTAATATTATTGTAAAAGTATGACTGTTGATCTGTGTCCTTAAAATTTTTATACAATATATCCAATGACAGACATGCCATGGCTTTTTTCTGAATGTTATCCCTTAAAAATTCATATTATGTTCACTCAGGTAAAGTAAGGTCTCACAACATGCACTTTTAAGTTACCAGCAGACGTGAACTTATGTAGTAGCGGTAGCTACGGTATGGTAGTAGTAGTCTAAAACGAACGGCAAGCCGTAACAGAAAGCTCGCCCTAGTAGGGCTACCCTCCTGTACACAGCTTTACGGAAAATCAACTCGTTCACTTAAAATTGATAGAAAACTAGAAGGAGGATTGAATCTATTGCAATTTGATAAATCAACAAAATAGTATTCAAAAAGAAAACCACATTGCTACGTGCAGCAAAAATATATAAATAGTGAAAGCAATATTAAATATTTTATACTACCACAGTTTTTCGATTTGATGGAAGCAAGCACTATTAAATAGTACCTAAGTACTTTTCAGTTGAAGAAAGCATATTGAATGTTTTACTTATCCTTTCATACTTTCATCTTATGTTTCAGAGTTGTATCAATTATTATCCATTTAGAAGATATGAACAGATAAAAGTTGATGTAGAGATTGACGATAGAATGAAGAGTACTGAAATAGGTTGAAAAGAAGTATAAATATTTTTATTCTAATGTGCTAACAATTTACATCCAAATAACGTAATTTCTAATATTTCTAATAAGTGGTTTACATTTAGTAGAAGCAGTATGTAATATATGGTGTTTGAATCGTAGAAACAGTGTTTTTATTTTTATATATCCAGAAATGATTTGCATAGAAGCATTAAGATTTTCATTAGAATTGATAGCACTATTAACTTCAATGTTAGGTAGAAGCAGTATTAGAGTTTTTGCGCTACATTTGCAATCCATTTCATTACTCTTCCATCGATCTTCAATCAATGCATCATACAAATTCTTAGCCATTTAGAAAATGTGAAAAGATTAAAGCGTTCGTCAGTCATGGGCCCATATGCTTATGGTATGTTTATGCATAGTTTGGGTAATCTCCGTGGATTAGTTCGAGAGTTATCGTGCAAACACGATAAAACGTGCTAACACTAACGGACAGAATTTGTGATTCTTTAAGGTCTCCTAGAGCGAGCTAAAAAGTGTATGTATTTTTGATGTTGCAATTGCAAGCATTAATTTTGTCATTTTTATGGGTCTGTACTTCCCAGTCAGCTTCCAACGTTCGAGTTTATATTGTTATTCAGATTAAACACTATTTTGTGATGTTCAGGTCATATTATTTAAGATAATGAGCACTTAAATATATAAATTGAAAAAAGTACATATTTTGTAAATAAGTTACTTTGTGTAATAATATGGCTTTATAGATAGTAGTTGCACGATTCAAAATCAGCTTTTATTATTTATTATTTTATTTTTTGTCACTTAAGTCCTATCCTCTGATTATTTTTTGTTGGGCAGAAAACCAAGAAAGAGTAGTGATTGTCGAGTGTCGTGATTGGTAATGTCCGCGTTCATCCGATCAGTTTCTATGATGGACGGACATGGGCAACTTCAGCGTGGAGCCGGTGATGCTTCGTCTACTCGTTCTTACATCACTGACTCAAATGTTTCCCCACTGCAGATTTTCGTTCAGGCCAAAAAAAATATCAATGACATTTTCGTCGAAATCGAGTCCTACGTTGCAGAGGCGAACAAGTTTGTCACAGGTTTGTTGTTTTCTCCTGTAATTTTTTATGTAGTATGTAGTAATTCTTTGTTCTTTTACAAAGCAATTTGAAAGAAGCCAAAAATAGATTGGCCTTACATATGATATGTTGCTTGGTGTACGTTATTCGTAAGTAGACCAAGCCAATTAAGGTGCGAGCATTCAACTTTCTCCTGCTACTATATAACTTTCACTACTCACTAGCAGTGAGGGCATGAGTAATCTGATGAATGGTAATGGACTTTGATGAATCGCCATCTAAGGTCGTAGTACTTTTGGATAATCTGATGAATGGAATCTGATGAACGACCATGGCTCTAAATGCTGTAGATTTATAATTTGAAGGAATGTTCGAAATACTGATTATCGTTTCTTTTATTGACAAAAACTACCTAGTTTTGGAAACAAGACCTCAGCATCGACTGCTCTTTGAAGTTAGACATGCAAAACGAAACTAATAAATTTTATTATTTTATATTTTATACTATATAATTACAACATGTTACCTTTATATTTTACTGTAGCTTCATAAACAGTATAAATTAACTTCTTGCTCCTAAAATAAATTACCAAAGCGAAGGCATTTATATTTTAAAGTTAGAGTATAAAGCATTAGAACCAAACGGAATATTAAAATAGTTTTTGAAATACTCCCAGGCTGTTGTTAATAGAGCCACAGTTATTCATCAGATTTCCCATGCCCCTACAGTGATGTTTTCATTGCACCAAAGTAGAATTTTGTTAAGAATTCTGATAGAAGTGTGAAATTATCACAAGCGATGCATGAGATTGAGTGAAAAAGGTGCCGTAATCCTCACACTTAAATGGGACATGTTGTATTACTTGGTTGTGTATTATATTATGGTGAACTCATTTTGAATGAACAGAAATACCCGTGGACCATGGAATCGTTTCAAATGAAATAAGAAAGGAGATCAATGAATATGCGAAAAAAATCAATGGGATTAGAGACGTATTGGCTCGGGATCACATGAAAGTTGCTTTCTTTGGAAGGACGAGTAATGGCAAGTCTACAGTCATCAATGCGATGCTTAGAGATAAAATCCTTCCCAGTGGAATCGGACACACAACAAGTTGTTTTCTTCAAGTTGAAGGTTTGTTGATAGACGTTTTCACTTGCTACTTGATACTTTAATCTTTACTTGTCAACACGTAGAAGCAAAAGCTATACTTTGCTGTTTGAAGCATAGGTCAATTTTAACTATTTTACGTTCTAGTATTGACTTAAATAACATTAATTCGTTAATAATAAATATAATGTTAATATTAATATAATATTATTATTTTTTGTGTTAAATTAGGTTCTGAGGTTTCTGGAGAGGCATACTTGGTGTTAGAAGGTTCAGAAGAACGTCGTAACGTCAAGACTGTCGGGCAGTTAGCGCATGCATTGTGCAAAGAAAAGTTAACGGAATCAACACTAGTGCAAATATTTTGGCCAAAAGAAAAATGTCCTCTTCTGAGAGATGATGTGGTCTTTGTGGATTCGCCGGGAATTGATGTATCTCCAAATTTAGATGAATGGATCGACAAGCATTGTCTCGATGCTGATGTTTTCGTGCTAGTTGCTAACGCTGAATCGACACTTATGGTCACAGTACGTTTAATTCAATTCCTTTCTGATGGTATACTGTTCCATTGACATTTAAGCTCAATCATGTTTGTGTGTTTGGAATCTAATTATTTTGTCAATTGTTGCAGGAAAAAAATTTCTTCCATAAGGTCTCAACCAGACTATCGAAACCTAACATTTTTATATTAAATAACAGATGGGATGCTTCTGCTTCCGAACCGGAATTTCTTGACCAGGTTAGAATTGAACATTCCACCGCAGGAATTGCAAGAATTTATTTATTATTGGGAATTAAATAACATATTGTTTGTATTTGACATGCAGTCTATTGATGCTAGTCAGGTAAGATAAATAATTATTGCGCATACATGTTTACAACACTGCAAGGAGATCGTTTACCATAGAATTGTGGTTGAATAATTTCATTTGACAACACGATTTTCTCAATCAATATATATCATGCATATAGTTTTAGATATAATCTTTAGATGCACAGTGAATAAAAATTAACCCATAAAATTTTGAAGGCAATATCTTAAATAGCAGTGAGAGTAAGACTAATAAACGGTGGTTAAACAGCTGTAGTAACAGAGGAACGTGTGTACATCAGAATAGTGTAATAGTGGTTTAGGAAGTATTTTGAATGGTGACGTGAAAGCGTTTGAACATTAGTATAATATGTAGTGTAGTATTAGAACAGTATATTTAGTAGTATGGTGTAGTAGGTAGTAGGTTATAAGGCCTTGAACTATTGACCTCGTAGTCGTAGTATGTCAACATCTGTCTTTTAATACTAGTAGTATGTGTAGAAAGTTTGAAGGCAATACGTGTATTGATTCAAGCTATTGTGTCTACGGTTATTGGTGTCCCCGGGCGGTGACATTATGACCCATTTAATAGCAGTGACCCCTGATACACAAAAAGTTTGATTGTTATACGTCAATGCGTTCAAAAGTTATCGTCTGCAGGGAGGGACGGACAGCCAGACAGACAGATGAGGTTAACGCATACAGAGAAATAAACGTTTCTCTAAATAATGACATGTAGTTCATGTAGAAAATTACTCCAATAGTAAGCCTGAAACTTGGCAAAAAGAGGACAGTTCTCCTGCCATTGAGAAAGATGAAGCTCTACATCTTCTGTTCATTCTATAGAATGATTTTCTTGGAAGACTAGCTCTATTGAATTAATTGTCTTGATACGGTATAAATGAAATGAAACGTCTTAGCACAATAATGCAACTGAGGGCGATACTACTAACAGCTTTAGGTCTTAGGTTTTAGTGGCTATTGTATTTGGAGCTGGTACAGCTTAAAACTCGTGTTGGATGCTCGCAAATTTAATCTTAAGACTTTGGTTGTACTTTCATTGTTCGCTTAATTTATTGTTTATTGCATTTTTAAAGGTCAAGGCTCAACACATGGAAAGAACGTCAGACTTTTTGGTAAAGGAATTGAAGGTGACCACGAAAGAGCAAGTAACCGAGCGAATATTTTTTGTTTCGGCCAAGGAAGTCCTTCAAGCAAGATTGCAAGAGCAGAAAGGTCTTCCTCTTTCATGTAAGTTGGATTTACGCCTTGTAGAGTAGGAATTAACGGGATGGTTCTCGTGAAAGATAATTTTGTGTGTAATTGGGACAATTAGTTTTGTAATTTGTAATGATTTGTTAAATGTATATAGCTGGATCTTTAGCTGAAGGCTTTTCGGCCCGCTATTTTGAATTTCAAGATTTTGAAAGGAAGTTTGAAGAGTGCATCTCTAAATCAGCTGTGAAAACAAAATTCGAGCAACATTCACATCGGGGGAAGCACATCACGGGGGAGACGATGGTTGTAATGGACAATATCCATTTGTCGGGTCAGAAATTGCGATCCGAAAAGACAATGGGGCGGAAGGAGCTGTGGGACAAAATAGACTTCACAGATAAACAATTACAGCTGCTGACACATGAAATGAAGGATAAAATCCGTCAAATGGTCGATGATGTTGAATGCAAAGTCAGTAAAGCTCTAAGTGAAGAAATCCGTAGACTGAGTGTGTTAGTTGATGAGTTCTCTGCTCCATTTCATTCAGATCTTCTAGTGTTAAACGTATATAAAAAGGAGTTGCATAGCCATGTTGAAGCCGGGCTGGGATCTAATTTGCGAGCGAGGCTAAGCACAGCCTTAGCCATGAACATGGAAAATAGTCAAAAGGAAATGACTGAAAGAATGTCAGCCTTGTTGCCCTCTGACAAAAGAAATATATCCGCTGGCATGCTTCCTAGAAGAGAACCTTTTGAAGTTTTATATCGCCTGAATTGTGATAATTTATGTGGGGACTTCCACGAAGACATCACATTTAGGTTCAGCTTTGGTGTCCAAGCACTCTACCGACGATTCTTGGGCAGTAGCGTATACGGGGGATTCAGAGGAAGAAAAATGCACACAGATCATGTAGGAAAAAATTAATTATTTCTTACTGTTTTTTTGTTTCACTACAGTAGACATTGTAATTAGAATCTGTCACTTTTTTTTAGATTCCTCGTGGACTACCGCCAATGCCACAACAACAATCTGTGACTCCTCTGACACCGACTGATAATCCTACAACGTCCTTTTTTAATGGTGGGGAAGACGATTGGTCCTTTTTGTCGAGAATAGCAATTGCATCAGTAACGAGTCAAGGGACTATGGGAGGACTTCTTGTAGCAGGATTTGTACGTAAATATTTTATACGAGAAGATTTTTCGCGTTGCAATTTATATAGCGTTATGAAATCCTATGATTTATTGTAGCGTCTCTTGTGACGTAAGTGTTATCTCAATTTCCCAGTGAAATATAATATTACGAATTTGCTCTCTTTCTTGTAATTAGCTTTTGAAGACTGTCGGATGGAGAATTATAGCATTAACTGGATTGGTATACGGGGGACTTTATATGTACGAGCGGCTTACATGGACCAACAAAGCAAAGGAACGGGAATTTAAAAAGCAATATGTTGATCATGCAACCAGGAAATTGAAGCTCATTGTAGATTTAACGTCAGCTAATTGCAGTCATCAAGTCCAACAGTAAGTTACGCCATTATTATTTCTATATGAAATAGTTTGAGCGATACTAAAATAGAGAATTAAATTTTGCTTTCGGTTTTTAGGGAATTGTCCTCGACATTCGCTCGGTTGTGTCATCTTGTTGATTCCTCCACATCCGAAATGGAGCAAGAAATGAAGCAGTTGGAGTTAGAAATGCACACATTAGAAGAATTGGCCAATGCTGCCAAGGTGCTTAAAAATAAAGGTGGATATCTTTGTCATGAATTAGAACTTTTTGACAAAGTATATCTTAGCGACAAATCTTAAA